>JANHGO010000049.1:5416457-5439517 GCA_024606505.1 Aquila spilogaster
CTCCTGCAGCAGAACTTCCTGTTGCAGGATGGTACGGAGTGTGTCAAATCGAAATCCAACATCCTTACCACAAATAAGCAGAAGAAAAAACAAGTGTTAGTAAAGAATACGCAAACTCTTAAAATTAAGTTACAATAATAAGGAAAACATCCAGACACCCTACACTTCACTGACAGCTAATTCTTCTTGAAGATTACAGAAATATTTCAGGTCCATCAGTAGTGGCTACCTCACTTTTTTAAAACATGCTTAAATTTAAGAACTCATTTTCTATTACTTCAGCCTTGCAGGGTATATCACACTGACTTTGTGATAAGATCTAGACAGTAACGATATCAGGAAACATCTCACAATTATGCCAATGTATTGCACCAAACTATAATCACAGAACCCTTCCAAATGAGAATGTTGTAGAAGAACCCAAAACTGAACATGTTGCATCTTTTCATCTAGCTAGATTACAGGAAGAAAAGGAGACCAGAAGTTAACAGAAGTTTGACATCTCACATTACAGAATCTTTGTAGTCTGCATTGACAGAATCACATTATTTATGAAAAGCTAGGCTTTCACAAACTAGCTAGTTAAATTCTTCACATTGATATTAATCAAGACAACTTGCATTCTACATTTACTGGAAAACACTGTTTTAGGGTTGTGTTCAAGAGGAAACTGCCCTCCTCCAACATATCCTGTGTCGTTTTGTTACCCTAACAAAGAGAAACATGTTTTCCACATTCTTTGGTTGTGTTTCCATCTCAAGAAATTAAGGTTAAAAAAGCTGTGAAGACAATACTTCTGATTCAAAGAGAAACAAGGAGGAAGGGAATTAAAAAGACAGTGAATGACCAGTAATGAGACGCTGCAGAGATTGTGTCTTCCTGAGATGAGGGAGAAGTGATAGCCATTAGACTTACAAGAACTCTTAGATATGGAAACTCCTAACTTCTTATATTGCTCCAGACATTTTTTTTCCAAAGCTACATATGATGATTCATTCTTATTCATAGTAGAATAAAACAAACAAACTTCTAACTGTTAAGATTCTGCAACAGTCTAACACAACATTTTTTTTTTTTTGGTGGTGCATTAGTTTGCTTTGATTTTCCCAAATGCAAAAGCACAATGGAGAATAGAGCAGAAACAAAGCACATAGCCCAGGACAGGCCCAAGAGTGGTGGAGCTGCCCAAGCATGCTGCTATGCGTGAGCTAAGAAGCTGTAAGAGAGGGCAAAACGGTATCAGATGATGCTCTACAGCTTTGCACCTTGAGCTGTGTCTGCAAGTCACTGACTACAACTTAGGGACTTTCTCAGTGTCTCTGCAGTGTCTCTCACTGAATAGAGCAGTTATAATGTAAATTAATTCCTTTCAGCTTTCAATAATTTATTCAATTTCTGACCATCTCATCCATATTTTGAATATATTCAAGCTGGCTACTGACAGTTTTCCCTTACTGTACGTGTGCCCAACTTGCCTGGCACCCTATCTCTGAAAACCTGAATCAATATTAATTAAAGAATAAGTAAAACTCTTAGAAGAAAAAAACAACAGAGAACAAAGATGGTGCATGGAAGAGAAGGCACAAAGGAGAGGAAGACTTGTGGATTAGGAAAGGAAATTATAAAAAAGGAAAAAAAAAAATCTCTTACCAATCGGTGAAGTATGTCATCATTTTTCTTATACTGTGGAAAGGGAAACCAACTTCTGAAGAACTCAACTAGTTTTGACAGGATGCTTTGCTGAAAGGAACAGAAATTATTTCCATTAAAAAAGAAAAAAAGGAAGAAATAACAGACAGACAATTTCTTTATTTCTGCATTTGCTTTTCTTGTTAACTGAGACACACGTACCTGCAAGGAAGTTTCCCTTATTCTATTTGGCCTAACTTCAGAGTATGGGAACATCTGCTTCCGCTCAGTTTGCCTGTACACAAGACTGTGAAATAAAGCTTCATTCACCCCACCTATTGAATGTAATGAATTATTATGTTGTACTGTTAAAAATAAATACAGCTAGAGTTTGTTTGATCTCAGGTTGGCAACGACTGCCTTGGTATGAAAGATTTTCTCTCTTCTTAAGGATAAAAAAAGCAGCGATGTTAAATGGCTGACAGAGACTGAAGAAAAGTAGAAGACTGGGAGAGGAACAAGCTCTTCTTGGAGGACAAGACTCTGAAAGATAAGTGACCAGAAGCAGAGATGCAGGATTTTAACAGAAACTGTATCAGAAAATCCCTGTTACACCAGCACTTGCTATCAGGTACTTTTCTGTACATGTTGCTTCTCCCATGCAATCTAAATCCACAGCTTAATCTGAGCTCTAAATGTAACTTTGAACAACACTAGTTAGGGGAACCTGCTCTCTGTCACTGCGCATTTTACTCGTGCTTCTTCCTAAAATACATGAAAATATCACAATTAAATAGATGCATGATTCTGCTTCACTCTGCAGACTTCTAATGAAAAAGGCAGTTTTGGACAGACACTGTATATCTACTTCCCTCAGATTGAGCTGTCAGGAAGTATTTTTCAAAGTATGTACTTATGACTGTTTCATGAATTCTGAGGCCCTACATCTTAATCTTCAAACTGCTGACATATGGCACAATCAATTGAAATGTAGGCCAACAAAGTTTGAATTTTGAAGCATGTATATTTTGTGCCATACTGTTTAAAAAAAAAAAAAAACACAACCCAAAATACACAACAAACAGCCCCACATAAGCAATAAAAAACAGAGCTTAACCTATAAATGGTGTCTGCATTAAATCAGCTTCTTCCTTTTCTTCTCTCTCTTTTTTAAGACAGAGAAGTGTAAAAACTGACATTTACCGCATACAGCTGAAAGGTCACTTGCCCAGAGGAACTGACACTGAGCTTCTGACTTTGGGATTCCAGGTACACCCCTGTTCCAATGCAAGCTACAGAAATGCTGCTGAAGCAGTTGTGTGATAAGAGGAACACAAACTTCTCCATTGTGCTTCCAACTCTAAGGCTGGAAACAGAAGAATAAAATGAAACAACACAAGTATTGAGCTGTGGTTATCCTGGGATATTTTTCACATTAGGCCTGTGACGGGAGGCAGAACAGACAGACCAATCAGTTTAACAGTCCTTTGAAAGGCAGTGACAGAAGGTATGATACAGGGCAGAATGGCTTTGAACAACATTAGAAACTGTCTCTCTGAAGCCTTTATGATTCACAGAATAATTTTTGAATTAACTCACTTTTGCATCCAAAACTCAACCTAACTCAAGTTTTTCTTCTAAACACCGCTCAGTATACAGTTAGAATTACACACCTGTGTCAAAAAGAATTATTAGACTAGTAGATAGACAAACTGACATTGCGGTTTTTGTAATGATGCTTCTTCCCAGAACACAGCTATCACCATGTTAAGAGGGGCTACTCCAGCAATTCATACTACTGAGCCTACGGAATAAATGCAGACAAGGATTTCAAGTATGTTAGAGAATGTAATTTCAAGTGCAACATGGAACAAGCTCTCAAAAAATAAGAAGGCCTGTTCTCCTACTGATTTCTATCATTACGATCAGTAATGCTGGTAAAAGGAAGAATCATTTTTGCTGTACAGGCAAAGAATTCAAGGTTACTCAAGGGCACCGCTGTAAGTCTGAGGAGGAGAAGGGTGTCACAAACTGCAGCAACAGATTATCTTCCAAGGTAGTTTCTTCTAAAGTGGTGCAAATAAAAATGATCTGATGTCAATTTGTGAAAAATCGAGACGAAATAAACAAAGCCCTTGCCCTACATTTGAGCAGCAGGCAAATACTTTGTTCCAAAGCACTTGTCTTAGCACAGTGAAGTGCAAAAGGAGCTGTCCATTTAAAATGATGTCTCTGGGAGCCTATCATTTTCAACTGCTTGGTCTTCTGAAGTTCCTCTGTTTTTATCATAAGCATTTAAATCTACACCAAAGACAGTTTTAAACTGCTACCAGCTGACTAAACTAGACTGTAGAACTACTGAAAAAAACAGACTAATGTGCTACATAACTGTTTGGTTTATTCACCATGTTTCAGATTAAAAATAAAAATATGAGCTTGCATAAATGCTCAACAGGCATGTCAGTGCTTGAAAACAAAACAAGACAACCCACTGTCTTGGGCTGTGACCCAGTAGAGTGCAGTAACACATTCAATTATTCAGATCCTTGGAACAGTGTCTCACAGTTTGCATTCCCACTGGGAGTGTTACTGACAAGTAAAACAACTTTCATCAACACACAAGTCAGGTCATGTTGCCAGTGCTTCTGGAGTATTATTCTTACAACATTAGAACACAAGTCAGTAAATGAATTCCCTTAATAAGTTTAATAAGTAATTATTATTAAGCTTATTACTAAGCTTAATTAGCAGAATTAAAGATATCTACTGCCTAACATTAAAAAGTAGCATAGGACATTGAACATTTTAGGTTCATTCAATTTCAGCCTAAAATAAAATTCTTAGAAATATTCCTCTTCTGTACAGGGTGAACTTTAAATGGCAATTTAGCAGTATCTAAAATACCATCATTAATATTGGCGTCTTCCAATTCTGTGCAGTTCAGAAAGATGTTAGTACCATTCATTAAATACCTTCCAGCTACTCCAAGCTGGCATTATGTAGGTGGAAGTCATAGACAAAGGCAAGGACTTGTCCCTCCTTTCCAACTTCTGCGGATGCTCTCAATACAATGCTAAGTATCTGCCTCTGAGACAAGATAAGGTGTGACAGTAAGATCAGTTAAGACACTCAGATATGCACAGTAGTCTAGGAAAATGAATGAGAAAGGGAAAATGTATATGCAAAGAAAGAAATTCCTTAAAGATCAAGCAGAATTACCCAAATAATTCTGAGTTTAATTCCAGAAACAAATCTAAGTCTTCTTTCAAACAGTGCTTTTGAATATCAAATGACCATGGGATCAGAACCTTGGGCTGTAACTTTCTCCTGATACTGGTACAGCCAGAAGCACTGCACCTATAATTACATGCTAAATCACTTCTCTATACTCCCTCAGCCCTCAGAACAGTCATTAAGTAACTTTACCGCTTTTCAGTTCAGTGTTTGTTAAGACCATGGTCCGATTAAGGAAAAAAAAAACAAAATAAAACAAACCAACCAAAAAACTAATCAAGGTGCACTTAAAAATTCAGCTGATACCTCTATCTCTCACTAAGCCTGAACCACATGTACTGCTTTGCAGGAAAGCAAAACACAGCAATATTAGTCAATAGGAACGTCTTTATCACCTAGATTTGCTTTTCCAATCTACTAAGATCCCACACTAGATCTCTACCTTGCCAAAATACTGTTGCATGTCACAAGATTATACCTGAACAGGGATCCTACTTGACTGAATACAAGAGGAGTAAACAATCTCAACTCAAAGACAATGCAATACTGCAACTTTTCTAATAGGAGTTTTCCACTATCAGTCAGCTGGTAACTTAGAAAAAAAATACTATTATACTTCTCTCTCCAGGAACATTATTTGTCTCCTTTTCTAGTCAGGACAAATCCTATATTTAGAAGGATGGGATGAAGATGGAGAAATAAAGCAGAATCGGATGCTCCTCCTGAAAAGCTAACCACCTTTTAAAGAAAAGAGTATCATTTCAGATGCCGGGGTGTTTCAGATCTATTAGAAAACCTAGGAAGGATAGATAGACTGTGATAACCTAAGAAAGCCAAAACTCTAATTGTTTATGCACTTGGTCTGGACTGCATTTAACTCTAAAATATATTTTAAATTAAAAAATAATAATAATGATGTTTAAGGCATTTGTAAACTTGCTTTTCAAAACAGAAAGAAAACAATACCCATGTACTAGGCATTGTTCAGCATAAAACATCTACTCCCTGTGATTATGTTACTTACGCTATACTAAAGACTCAACTAAGATCACTTCACATTAGGAGGAGGTACACATTCAGAAATTGGAAACCATTTGTTTCCAAGATATTTTATAATTTCAGTAGACTACATCAGCAAAGAGTGAGAGGAGGGAAGTGATAATAGTCTGATCTAGAAATGAGGAAGTGACCGGATGGGAATCGAAATGATCTGCCTGTACATCACAGAGAAGTTTTAACAAAGCCCCAGATCCTCCTTATTCCTGTGTACTTCTTTAAATATGTGGCAAGCTGTCTCTCTCTTTTTGAGACATTCTGCCAAAAAAGGGACATAAAAACAGAGTTTCTCACATTAGATTAAAAAAGATATTCCCAAATTACTGAAACAACAGTTAGAAGAACCTATGAAATTTTATCAGTATCAATTACACAAAGGTTTCTTCCTTTTTTCCACCCATGCATCCTTGTCTAGACTGAGATGAGACAGTATGAATGTCATCCCGGTATTCGTAAGAAATGTGCAATCCATTTTCACACACCCTCTGCCTTCAAGTTGCCCAGCAATCCATGATGAATTACCTCTACAGCTGACATAATACCAGAGGACTTCCTCCCAGAGCAGTAAAATTAAGGGTAAAATATTTGAGGGGAAGCAAAGGGGAAAAAAAGAGAATCCTTGCGGCTTTTAAAAGCAATACATCCTTACACTTTTAAGGTTCTTAACCCTATAGCAGTTTTGTATTAAATTCTGTTGAAATTATATAATGAACACAGCATCATACTGTTTTACTGTCTTCCATAGTGTGAATATGCAAAATAAAGTAATGCAACATTTTTATAACTACATGTTCTTTCTCCAAATCAGAAAAAAACTGATGTTATCCACATCAATTCACACACTTCTGAATCCTACCGACCTAAGACCCTACACAGAACAGATTAAAAAGCCCCTGAGATAGAAACACTTGTGATCTAAAAGAACAAGAGGGACACATTCAAAACTGTTAAGTTTTATGCTGAAATAAAGCCTAACTAATTGAGACTACTACTTGGCTTAGTCCTTGAAGCATCTTGAGAACTATTTGAAAAAAAGAATATCTCATTCACTATATGATCCCCCATGCACCACATCTTGCAGGGAGACTTTCTGGAGATCTCAGGGCCACTTGTATCACACTGCTCCCCAGTTCATCACCAGCTAAGCAGAAAGGTGGAACACTGTGGAGTAAGGAAGCAGCAGAAGTTACAAACAAGAGGGAAGGGGTTGTGAACCTCTAATTTGAGGACAGCTGTAGAGATTTAAAGCAGGAATGAACATAAAAGAAAACTGAGCTCTGAAGGAAGGCTAAAATCCACAGCAGATGAGAATCAGATGGCCTAAAGAGTGCAAAGATGTAAGCCATGGTATATGGTGAGGAGAAGGGAGAAAGAAATGCTAATTCTTTAGAAACATCACTACATCAGCCAACTTGTTGTTTTGAGTCCTTACCTGCGAGGAACTGCCCAATGGCTCCCCACACAGACTAACTGACTATGGAATTTTCTATATATTTGATTTTTTAGGACCAGCAAAGAGATTCCTGCATCAGCTGCCTCAAGACTGGGATTTCCTCACCCATACTTGAGATCATCAGCTGAACCACATGGCCTATATACTACCAATAACATTAAAATAAATGTGATTTTACTAAGAAAAACAAAACATGAGTAGACCACTGCAGGTGTTAAGTGCCAAATTAATGATATAAAAGTTTTTTACAGCATTACCATATTACAGTAGTCTCCAAGCTCTTAATTCTCAAGAACACTTTTAATACAAAAATGATCATAACAATTCATTAGCCTTTATTTGAAATAATAGAAAAATAAGAAGTCTGAGCTAATCAGCTGATGAACCTTGTCAGCTGTTACTGTTACAAAATTGCCAGAACCTAAGCACTGTTCTACTTTCTCCTTCAGATTGGCTATGGTATTTACAGTTCCTGGAAATCCTCTTTCTTAGTGTTTTGTTACATAATAAGTGATATTTAGGAACTCAGTGCTGGAGAAGGGCTGGGACTTATAAATACTTTGTTCCAGAAAATCACAGGTGTTACTCATAGAATATCATGCTAAGCCACAGTAATAATATCCAGTAAATAACATCATTTACAACTCTCAAAGAATTCACTGTCTAACCATCCTTCTTCCCTAATTCACACAAAAGCAAAGAAATACTTCAAAGTATATTGGTAGATCAGATATTCCCAAATATATTTGCAGGCAACACATGAAAACTGTTATTATTAACTTATTATTATTATTACAGTAAGTCTTCGACCTTTATCCCTTCCAATTATGCCTATTTGTGAAGTAATGTGGCTTTCTTTTGAGAGGATAAATATTAAGAAAAAGGAGAACACTCACTTTCTGGGCAGTATGCACAGTCCTCTCTCTCTGGCCTTCCTCTACTGCACATTGCTTTGCCTTCTGAGACACAGAGGAACATACTTCAAAATCTGTGTGTCCCAAATCCTGCAGATATTCGTAGAGTGGTGAATTCTGTAACAATTAAAAAAAGAAAAACTTGAAAAAAACAACCAACCAAAAAATAAAACCAAAACCGAAAGCCAAGGGCAAAAGATATTCCCTATTTACCACAAAACATGACTACATCATGATGAAGCACAGTTAAACCACGCAATCAGCAATGAGGTATGTAACAGGAAAAAACCCACATTATCACAGTAAGAACAAATAAGTCAAACCTTTTGCTTTCAATCTCCCTTAAGTTTTAGCTTAACTGTAATGAAAAAGGTTGCAAAAGACAATATTCAAGTCACTGTGATGAGAAACAAACATACAACCAACCAACTTCTTCCAAAGGTATATTTTTTCCAGGTTACCTGATGTTTCTTTAGCTTAAAATGTACGTGTAATCAATACATAAACTAACACATAGCAATACATTTTAAAGTATTCTTGTGTGTCTCCAGACCACTTGATGACACTGTTTTCTTAAGTTCATAAAAACTGAAGCAATACATGTTGTGTCACTTCTATTGGAGCAAACTTGAAAACTAGAGCACGTTTCAAACTTCAATAAATAAAAACTCAATACAAACAGGTTAGGGACTTAAGGAGTCTTTTACACAAATGAGAAAAAAATCCCTAGAAAATGGCTTCTGCTCTTCTGTCCTTGTGGACATTTCCTAGAGTAAGTGTGAGATTCTAATCACCACAGAGTGGGTTTTTACATTTTTCGATATTTATCCATACAGACTTTTGCTTTCTCTTCTCATCCCCAACTAGATATCTAGATTTACTTAACTGTTATTTGTTAGCATCCACACATACAGCAATATTTATGACATATTTGGTGAAAAGGATATTTATGCTGACTCCAGTTCTATTCAGTGGATGTAAAGAGACTTCTTTCCAGGAAAACCTCTCAGCCTAATTGCTTAGAAATTCATTTTCACTTCTAACAAACTTTACCAACCTCCCGCACTAATATGCAACCAGAGGAGAACTGAGTAGGAAGAACAGAAAACATTTGAAGAATCATAACTTACTATCAGTGAGACAACAAGATCAGTGTAAGTAAAAGGTAAAAGCCCTACAGTAACTAGCACACAATTGTGGAGGCCTGCAGAAACAAACTGTGAAAATGGTATCTATTGTGACCAAGAACCAACATGGGCAAACCTGAAATGACTGCTCGCTGTATAGAAAAATTGAAGCAATCATCAATTCCAGTTTAACAAATGAACTTTCTTACTGGCAGGGTTATTTTTAACCCATCACCAAAGTGCTACTTTGACCACTCTTACCCACTGACAGCATGCAAATGCACTTTTGCACACTCCCCTTGTGTTACTAAGAGCAGATTCAGAGTCCGCTCACAACCTGAAACTCAAACATTCATACCAACTCACAGCTCTGTGCAGGTGCAGGCAGTCCCCTCACCCATGACCACGATGCTGCAAAGCACTAACCTACGTTAATGACTCACTTCCTTGTGGGAATTTTTTCTAGTGTGACACCTCCAGTTTATCTTTTTTCCAAGTATCCTTCCTCCATGGTCAAATACCTTTTCAAGTACAGACAACCCCAGTTAAACAATGCAATCCTAGACTGGAAAGAAGCTACGTTTCTCTAGAAGTACAACATGCATCTTCGCCAGAATTACTTCATTAAAATGGAAAAGAAAACATATTAGACTAGAATGCTTCTTTTATTTGAGACAATATTAAATTACCTCAGTAACTTCAGGACAAAACTTAGAATGGAATGGACACGTATAACCTTGTCTTCTTAAATTGGACTCCATACAAAGCAGGCGGCATGCTGCCAGCACACCTGAACAACTCAAACCTGCACACACCAGAGGCTCTTAGGCTAGTATAGATATTTCAGGCAGAACCAGCGAGAACATTTCAAGTTTAGACAAATGGGCGTAGACAAAACTCCAGGGCTATCAGTCTGACCTTGGTACCAGAGAAGGTAATAGAGAAGGTCATCTGGAGTGCCACCACTCAGCATATACAAGACAAATGAATGACGTGAAGCCAGCATGGATTTATGACGGGCAGGTCCTGCCTGACTAGCCTGATCTACCTCTATAATAAGAAGACCTACTTAGATGAGGTAAAGGCTACCGATACTTCAATTTTAGTAATGTGTTTCACACTGCTTCCCACAATATTCTCACAGAGAAACTGGCTGCTCATGGCTTGGACAGGTGTGGTGAAGTGGGTGAAGAACTGGCTGACAGCTGGGCTCAGAGTCACACTGAACAGAGTTCAGTCTGGTCACACAGCATCCAACAAGGCTCAGTGCTGGGTGCTACATGTGGGTCAGAACAACCCCACACAGTGGTATGGGCAGGAGGAGAATGGCTGGAAAGGCACCCAGCAGAAAGGGCCTGAGGGTGATAGTTGACAGCTGGTTGAATATGAGCCAGCAGTGTGCCCAGGTGGCCAAGAAGGCCAATGGCATCTTGGCTTGTATCAGACATAATACAGCCAGCAGGACTAGGAAGTGACTGTGCCTTTGTACACAGTGCTAGTGAGACTGCACCTCAAATATCGTGTTTTGGTGTGAAAACAAACCAAAAAGCTTAAAGCCTATTTCACCTCAGTGAACTGGAAATCCTGCTTTTTTTGCTGTCTTCAGTTATGACAATCATCTCAATCACACCTGTCACAAGCAAGACACAATGCTATTTTTCTCTTTATTGATACTCACCTAAATACAGACAGCTGTCAAAATACATATACCAAGGAGTTTTCCCACTACTACCTTAGAGTATACCTTCTGTCTTCTGTCTTCTCCACTACAGGGGCAAGGCTAGACAGAATCCAACCAGCTAACCAAATAATGCCAGAGATGCTGGTGATATTAACAGTTCTCTATTGTGGAAATAAGGTAAAATTACTTCTTCTGGGTCACTGCAGAAAGACCACACAGCTGATAGCTTGTCATTACAAGGGATTCAAGCAAGCACCAACCAACTCAAAGGAAATGCTAATGATCTAAAACCACCACAGAGCAAATATTCAGTATGAAAAGCAATCTGTCAGCATTCCAGGAGAAGAAAAAGAGAGTTTTTTATTCTGATTGTGTAAGGTCACTTCAAATGTGCAGGGCACAGGAGGGAATGATCCACGATGAGATCATTTTCTTAAAAGCTGATCAAGAAAAACAGCGTAAAGCTGTTTAGATTGGTTCCATTTCCCCACAGGAATGGATGAAAGAAGGCAGAGGAAGAGAGAGACAGTAAGAGAGACTGTCCACCAAACCCAGAGAGAATCAGCTAAAATCCTGAATGCTATTTTTAGTAGGTGAAATATCGCATAGATCTAAGAATGCCTAGCTCTTCTCTCTTATTTTTTCACAACATCAAAACCACACAGTTAACTTAATCAGTACCATTTCTACTGCATGGAAACAGTAAAAATCATAACAAAACAAAACAAAAAAAAAACACCTCTTCAAATGCTAATGAAACATTAGACTGCAGTTGTGATAATTTCATTTGTTCTTGTAATCAAGGTAGAATACAGAACCTTACTAGGTTTTACATAAAATCCTTCTGATTAACTTTCCAAAGGCTTTTAAAATGTCTCTGTTATGGTTTGCAATTTCTTAATACTGCTGGGAACTAGAAATCATTTTTTTGATTATTGAGTTGGCAAATTATAATTGATTAAAATTTAAATTGGATGTTTATCACCTCTTCCTTCAAGCAAACATGCAATGCTCTCTGAGTTTCTCAGGAAGAACTTGGGCTTTGGCAACCCTCTTCTAGCACACCTTCTCTGGCCACATATTTCCCCTCTCCCACTTTTCTTAAGAGATTATTAGCTAAATTTACAGTCCACATTGTAAAACCTCATTTTTTATTAACTCAAATGAAGAACTATGTGTTGTGCTCCAAGTAAAAGCACCATTTTTCCCTTTTCTAAATCCATAATACCATGTAAGATGTGGGTACAGAAAGAACTAAGAACTGGGTTGAAGCTTCTGTGAAATTAGATTACAAAGAGCTTTAATGAATTGATTATAAAAATCTTCCATTACAAGTGAGCTCTCTTGCATAGCCCACTCAGCTTTACAGTTTGTTCATTCATAAAATTTGAGATTTACACCTCCTCTTTTATTAGAAATATCACTTACGTCATGCGTTAGCCTATGCTAACACAAACACGCAAACTATTTATTGACATTATATTTAATGTCCTAGATACTGTCTGATTTTAAGTGTTACTGACAAGTCTCTCACTTGCAAAGCTGTGCAGTCTGTATAACTCACTGAGGATTTCTTCAACCAACACTGTCAAAGAATTAAAATACAAGCATTACCTTGCAATATGATAGCATTAAAATATGCTACGCTATGTACTTTTTATGTTTCAAGATGAGCAATAGAAACAATTACAATTAATACTCACAATCCTCACAAAGCTTTAAAAACCAATACTTTAATCTCATAGTATATATGATGTCTGATAAACCATAGCTTTGAATTTACAGGACTCGCTTTTTTGCATCCTAACTTTCCTTCCTAATATTCACGCATTCCTTTTTCAACAGTCCAATATTAAAAGATAAAAATTAAAATAAACAACCTCACAGTTGATTTTGACGCTTATCCACATATTATAGGTGCTACAGTTTTTGTTTGAGAAATTCTGGACATAGCAGAAATGTATCCTTGCAACGAATGGTAGGTTGTAAGGCAAAAAAATGTAAGTCTTGAAAGAAAGCTTTTATGTTAGAATGTTAGGTATAGGCATAGCAACGTTGTTTCAGTGGACAGTGAATGGGAAATGTAAAATATGAAATTTCATCTTCCTATTAATACAGAATCATATTATCCTAAAGGAATCTATTTCTGTGTATTTTCAATCTTTAACTTCACATTCAACCACTCAAATTGGATACTATTAGAATAGTTAGGATTGCTCATGCTTGATGATCAGGTTCATTTATTCATTTCTAGTTGCCTCTAGTAGAATGACACAGTAATCAATGATTTACAGACTAGAAGAGAAAAAACATAAGCATTCAGCCTGCTCTATCACCATCATAGCACCAGTTACTGATGGGAAATGTCATCTAAAGCAAACATGTTCAACCCAGAGCCCACAGGCCACACACACGCAGCCCTGGGACAGCCAGTAATGAGGCCTCAAAATATCATCAACTTTAACATTATTATGTGATTTTTTGGTGATTTCTTCACAAATCAATGGCACGTAGTTTGAGTGTGGACTGCGTAGGCAACAACTGAACACTGTGGAGAGGAGGGCACAGTGCAGGGCTAACTCTGCCTCTCATGCCTGCCACACGCTGACAGTGGAATAAAAAAAAAATAAAAGAAGTTTTGTTACTGTAAGTATATTAATTATATATTTTATATGCAGCCTCTTCACTCAATGCAACCCAGGCAAGCCAAAAGATTGGACCCCCGTGATCTAAAGCAAGTGAGGATACCAAGACAGGGTTTTTCAGCAATATATTGTATTTATTTCTGAAGTTCCTTCAAAGTTGTGTCTTCTAATTCACTTTCTGAGATCACCTAGATATAAGAGAGAGGCGTTACATTTACAATCAGGACATCATTTTATTACCCTACTTGTCAAAAATATGTTCTCAAAATGGAGAACTGCTCCAGGACAGCCAATAAACACATTATTCTTTTGTGCACTTCTTACAGACTAGACAAGGAGTATCCAGTTAATAAGTGAAACAGCTTGTCTGATACGGTTGATGCACTGAATAGGAATATGCTTTCTCAGATTTTAAGAATTTGGGTTTTCTGGGAACAACAAGAGCAACAAAAATTCCTGCTTATTTCTGTATGACTTCTCTAATTCACTACTATCAGTCACACTGCAAAGCCATCCAACTGTAAACAGAAATCATTAATATGGTGTAGGTTTATATAAGCCTTCATGTCCAGAATCAAGAAAAAAAAATATTCCTTTCCTTCTTATTTTCCTTTCCTCCTTATTCATAGCTCTCTTAGCCTATGTATTTCACATTTCACTCAAATACTTACATTTAATGACAACTGTCTTTTTTGACTGTTGAAAGCAGTTGACTCCCATCCTGTTCTTTACCCCCTTTCTAAGGTTTATTTCAAAGCCACTTTCCACACAGCACTGACTTAGAAAAAAACCCAGCTCCTAAACTGAACCAAAGATCAAACATCTTGTTCACAACTCTAAGCCTACAGCAAAAATAAATACCAAAACCAAGTCAAACATTAACAAAAAATCAAATGCATAGCACTGTATACTGCTCTGTGATGGAAAGGCTGTTACAGAGAATTTCTTAGCTGCAGAAAAGAGCTTATTTTTTATTGATATCTCCTCAAATATATTTTACTAATTGCAAGATAGCAAGCACAAATATTGCACTTTAACATGTAAGGCATTTTATGCATATTCTGAGAAAAACTTTTGTAATCACAAACAATAAAACATTGTTATCTTTCATGGTTTTGTTACAATAGCAGCTGAATATGAAAGCCACACCCAAATTATTTTTGCTGATGCATTGTGAACAAAATGACTCAGGATTTTTCCATTAGAGATTTCTCCATTAGAGATGGGGTCTTCCCACACCCAAAATTCTTTACTAAGATAAAATTTACTACCTAGTAACCCCCTGCTCCAGGTTCCAACCATAGCTAATGGAGCAGAATAACCTTAAAAGTAACATTTAATGTGACTGCAAAAAATAAAGGGTTTAAAGATCACTTCTTCAAATACAGAAATGTTTTTCAGAATTAAGCACTCTAGGAGTCCAGGAACACCATCAAACAACCTCCGAAGAGACTACGAGCTCTGAATTCTCAGTTTAAGAAAGATTTTACTTTTCTACAAAGCCTAACACATTAGCTTAACAGGTGGCAAAACTCACAACCAAATAACCCGTATTGAAATCTCTCCCTCTCTCTCAATATGTAACTTGAAAAAGTTGAGCTAGCACTTACAGACAGCGCGATCTTTGTTTCCTGGAACAGGGTATTCCATTTTTCTCTCCTGTACTGTTCCCACGCATCCGACAGAATCTCACCCACCTCCCCGTTTCTTTCCACTCGTCCCTCCAGGATGACCCGAGCCGAGGATGAAGAGTAGCAGTCAATGCAATCGCACCTGTGCTCCTGCACAGTAGCATTTTCCTGACAGCATCAGCGGATGCAGTTTGAAACTTCCCAGGACTGTGCAATTTCTCCTGACTAATGTGGCTTTATAACTGGGGGGAGGGAGGCGAGGATGACAGATTGCTAAAGGCTTTTAAAAAGATACTGCCTGAAAGAATTACTGCACATCGATCTTACATGAAGTCATTAATAAGATTTCCCAAACAACAGTATTTAAAAGCCTTGGTCTTATTCTCCTGGCTGGCAACTACCTCCTCCTTTCATCCGACTGACAAGCAGCCAGTCACTGGCAGGGCTAATATTAGACTGACTTCGACAGTGAAAGAATCATTTACATTTCCTATTCTATTTTCACTGCCACAGTAGGCAGGCTTTGGTCTCTCCAATGCTACACCACCATGTGATTTAGAAGCAGTTTCCGAGAACTACTTTGAAGCCATAATGTATTCCTGGATATTTTCTGATGCACGGTATATCTCTAATTGCATGCATTTCTGCATTCGGAAGAGCTTTATAATCCATGCACAGTTCCATGTCACTGAACTTGTGGAAAGGGAAAGCTCTTTCCTTTGCATTTTCAGCAGGAGGTGGCACATTACTGCCATAATTGCAAAGCCTTATGGAGAAATCTTACGTGCTAGGAAAGCTCTGAAACCTCATTGCTCCAAAGCTCCTGTTGCTATTTACCCATCAAAAATGGACCCGTGAATACAAAAGCTGAGCAGAACCTCTCCATCAAGGATAGAAATTAACAATAACTGAAAAACTGAAGGCAGAGGTGGTAAATGTATCTTCTCAGGAAGGCAGAGAAAGAGGCTTGCCATGGACCTGGAGCCTTGGGTGGGAAATTGCTGATCACGCAAGCCACTACACTGAGCTGTCACATGAAACTCAGTTGGTTTTATACTGGTCACTAATGCTCACAGATTTTATCTTTCATTTACACATAAAATGAAATTCACGAAGTTAATGTATCTGACTGGTAAACCAATAGAATACTTCTTGGTTGGCCCCATCCAACTGAGCACAGTGATAGATTTTATATTTTATTCGAGTGTCTCAAGGAAGTTGGTTCATGACAAAATGGTGAGAACAGTATTACAGTATTAACCCTCCTGTAAAAATGACTCCAGAGCAATTAGCACAGAGGAGGACTCTAAATTTTTGGACCAAGAGATCTAAAAAATAAATTACTGTGGATCATCATGTACTTTTGTCTTCAAATTTCCTGTTAGAAATAATAATGGCAATATAGGTTTGCACACCATATGGCCCATACAATATCTTCCTCTGCCTGCTTAGATAAGACATTAACGTTATTCAAAAATGTCTAATGAATATACTTGGCACTCACAATCACCAGAAGGTATCTTAAACAGCTTTAAGCTGGTAGTTTCTTCTATTTTCACTCTGGTATCACCTGTCTCCTCCCAGTGATGTGATGAAAAGAGAACACAGCCTGTCCTCCCTTTCCTCACAGCAGACTGCTGAGAAGCAAAACAACTGAATTAGTCCACTTGCCACTGGCTCAGGTGCCTCTACAGTGCACTGCAACTTGCAGCAGAGGGATCGCTCCAGGCAGCAGTTACACGGCCAATTTAATCTGACATTAGCAGCGGGTGCAGATGAAAGGTGCAGTACCAGTTCAGAACACTAATGGTAATATTTATACAGCCAAGTGGTGAGATAAAACATGAAACAATCTGATTGAAAAAATAAAATCAAGGCATTTTTTCCCTCCTGTCTTTCTTAGCCACCTAGTTTATAGTCAAATCAGTCTCACAATCCTGCTTACAGCTCCACTCACAAACCTTTGCGTCAGTGTAAATGAGAGGGTGGAAATAAGACAGAAAAAATGAGGCAAAGCCCAAACACCTCTTCTGGAAACAGCCTTCACTTTAGGCAGACACAGCAGTCTCAAACAGCTTCAGAATTACAGGTAAACAGTGGGTTTGACAGAATTATATCTTCAGAAGTGGCTTTATTTCATGTATGTATATTAAATAAGAGTACTATATCTTTATTGCACTCAATATTCAGTGAAAATAATTCTGCTGAGGGAGCACTACCACCACTGAGGCTGTGTAAACGTTCTTTCCTAGTTCCTTTTCCATAACTTATAACATTAGAGACTTAAAAAAATATACATTTCTAACCCTGCCACATGACAAAAATCACTGTGTTTAGGAAATCAAAGTCCCTTTAAAACTCAGCCATCCTGCAACTCTGTGAACATAGCTTTAACAACTACCCAAATGTAAAATAACATTGCACGAGCTCGTTAAAATATAGGACAAATGACTTAGCTGGAAGAAGGACTACAGAGCTGAAAATGCACTTACGGAATAGTATTTGGATCACCTTCATCCCAGTGTTCTGAAAGAATGGGCACATTAGATCAAAGATCCAGCAGAAGAGATTTTTTAATAAATCTATGAACTCACAAGTGGAAAACGACAAACATATTGCCAATGAGAAAAAAGCAATATGTCAGTTCTACAAATCTGATCAAAAGCTGGCATGCTACTGCAAATAATTAATCTTCCTTGCAAAATTCAAAGACAAAGAAGAAAACAGATCATCAGCAAAGATAACATATGAGTTCACCAGAGGTAGATGGCATCAAATCCTGTGATGAGACAGCTCATTATCTAGATAATGGAAATTGAAGAAATTTATATGGACTTTTGATACTATGCCTTGCGGGGTATGGGCTTTCAATACCATGCCATATCAGTTAAGATAGGAAATGAACTACATACATAAATGACAGAGATAACAGTGAGTTGCATGGAATGGAAAACCATCAGGTCAGATAGTTACAAATGGAGTTCCTCCAGAATCAGACTTTGATCAAAGCTTCATCTTCATACTAAGAGAACGCTAATGAAATTTCCTGATAACACTAAGTAACATCATGTGTAAAAAAGCACTGAAACATAAAGAACTGCATGACCTCGAGTGGGTACCTTGAGTGATAACAGTATGCAAATTAACAGTAGACAACAGCAAGATCTTACATACAGTGACTAATAAAACTACTTCTTCAGTAATGTGGAAGCTGATGATAAAATTAAGTACAAATATGAACAGCTACCTTAACACATTAAAACTGAATCAACGGCATGATCACCTGAAAAAGTTGCCTGTAGGCCTTGGATGCAAGGAACAAAGTATTCCCAGCAGAAACAAGTGCAGATAGTTGTACAAGATCCCAGCAAGAACACCAAATATCACACTGCAGGCTCACGTAAAGAAAGATGAAATCAAGCCTGAAGCAGCGAATAACACGAACATCTCTTTTGTAAAAGGAGACTAAATATATTGGATTAGTCAGTTAAGCAAAATCCTTAGCCAAAATAGGATTGCTTTCTATGAATACAATGAGAGGTAAATTTCAGAGATATAGAAGAACGGTATATGCTAATGGACAACATTAGCAGAAGTGCAACTAAAAGCAGCCATGAACAAACTTCAAGTCAGAAAGTAAATGGCAGTTACTATCAAAACAATGAAGTTCTGACACTGTCCTCCCACTGGAATTATGATGTACAAATTTAGACAGTTTTAATAAATATTTTAAATTAATATATTCAAAAATAAAAAGAAATCAAGAAACAAATGTTGTCCAAACAAACAAACCCACCTAACCAAATTAACAACAACAACAAAGAAAAAGCAATTCCAGTCTCACACCAAAACACAGCAGTTTTCCAGAGGACTCAAGGGCACCATTGCTCACAGTCCATTAACTGACTTAGAAACTATAATAGCATAGGGTACACTATACTTTTAACTACAGCATTCTGTCTTCTAGCCTACTTTGGGTTGTGAAAACCTCATCTCAAGAACTTATCGTCAGGTTTCCTCTATCCTATCTTATGATCTTTAATAAAATAACAGACATGAATAAAATGTTTTTTCCATAATCTGCTCTACATAAGCAATTTTTGATTTGCCACATTGCTGGCAGACAAATACATGCCAGGCACACCAGGGGCACTTCTGTATCTTTTGAGTTCTGCCCCCTCTCCCCTAATATTTGTAGCATTTTAATTTAAAGAGCAACTGACTGTAAAGCAGAACAAATGCAAGGACTGAAGTTAAGAAGTAAGAACTGAAGTAGAACAAATGTAAAAACTTGGACAGAAGAGGACTATGTAGTCAGTGAATGAGAATCTCTGGGTGCTGCAGGAATTCATTTATAAACTGGATAGAGGATGGCAACACTTCTGGACCAGTAAAGTGACCATCACTCATTATTATCCAACCACAGTGATCTGTGATGGCTCTTAAACCTCAGCATGGAAAACACCGCTTTCCCAGGGCAGCGATACCTTCCTTGTGCTTGTCATCCTTCAGAGGTATTTGATAAAGATCAATGGTCTTCAGAAGCTCATAAATACCTTTCAATGAACCATCATCTGTTTGATGCTGCAAAGTTTATAATGCAGGCAGTTGTCATTGATGTATTTAAGCCTGATGGACAGAGCTATGACTTGAAAAACGTGCAGTAAATAACACTGGACATAACTGTGATGTGGCAGCTGAAGCACACCCCATTCTGTTTGAGCACAGAAAATGCAAAGGAGCTCTTCTTTCCTGATTATGCATTTGTTTGAACACAATGGCAACATTTCGTTGATGTAAGAATTGTGGTCAAGAATACTCACTTTCAGGAACATAGGAATTTTTTGGAAGCTATAACAAAGAACCTTTTCCCCAGACTGGTACACTTGCACTAGGTGACAGCAAACTCAAGCATTATTTTCTTCTAGCCACTTTGACTTCGAATACCAGCAAGCCAGGCATCTAAACAGGCCCAGGGAAAGACTTGACAATTGAGCTGGAAGAGAACAGCTTTCAGCATGCTCCTAACCAACTGAAAGGCCATATTGGAAAAGCCTCATGAACATGAGGAATCTAGCACACTGAGTTATCCTGCTGTTGTATGCTGGTTTTTGCATTGTATGTTTAAGGGAAACAGTAAACATAAATGGAATAGAAAAATATAAGGACTACCAGGCTATGTCAAGGGCATTAGAAGAGAATACTAACATTCTGTACAGCTGACAGGTGCGAGGAAGCACATCAAGAGGGTGGCACAGCCAGGTAGTCTGCTTCTTCATGTTTACTAATGTAGACACATGAATTCTAAAGATTTAAAAAACACTGTATCCAGTAAAAGGATTATTGTTTTCATACCTGAATACAGTATCAGTGGCACTTTTCCCATGCATAGCCTGTGGAGCCTGCAAGAACCTCATACCTATAACACACACCAGTAAACCCAGTGACCACAAAGCTGCCTCAGCCTCTTTCTGCCTAATCTACACTCAAGTAACACTGCATTCATCTTTTTCTAGGAAAAATGTTTATCCTTTCCTGGTAATTTTAGTAAAGCAAAAGGTAACTCTGATTTCTTCTCCTCTGGTCACAGCAACAGGACCCAAGAAACACCATGGAGCTGCATCAGGGGGGAGTCAGGTTGGGGAACAGGAAAAGGTTCTTCACCAGAGGCTGGCTGGGCACTGGAACAGGCTCCCCAGGGCAGTGAGCAAAGCCCCAAGCTGCTGGACTTCAAGCACTTGGACAACGCTGTCAGATATAGGGTTCGAGCTTTTTGTAGTTCGTGTGTGGAGCCAGGATACTCTGTGATTCTATGAGCTGTTTTCACATTGGAAGACTTCACAGAGCAGTATCAACAGAAATTATTGTAAGGTGCTGGCTGTTCCTACACAAGTCATACTGAAACAGAAACCTTGCCTTCAAGCATAAGTGAACAGAAGAGATGTTGAGTCACACTGTCCTGGTACCTCGGTGGACAGAAAAGAGAAGGAGGAGGAGAAAGAAAATACTAATGGTATGAGACAGAGGTAGAAGTGCATTGGCCTTTGAGCCCACACACTTGCATATTTTCTGCATAGCAGTTTTGTTGAGATTGTATGCTATCTCAAGAGTTGTTGGCATTTCTCAGTGTTCTTCCTCTGTCAGGAGTTCCTCCGTTCTTACAAAAGAGGCCTCAGACTAGGAGTTGTCAAGAACATAAAAAGATGTCCTTCCTGTTTTGTCCATGTCTTTCTTTATGCTAATTCCCATGTTGCCATCCGATGTACAAGTGCATTCCAAGGAAACTATCCAAAGAAAAGAACAATTAGACTTAATGCAAGCAAGAAACAATAAGAAAATGGGCTAAAACTTCCATAGATGTTCCCAGGAATAAGAAGAGTTCAGCTGCTTAGAACAGGAAGACTATCATGAAACACTTTTCTATGGTTTGAAGGTATGTGTGAGACAGGAGGAGTAAGAGAATATGACCAGCATTGTAAACAAAGAGCTGATGCAACGTATATGGCTAAATCTGTCAACACTGCTTATAATGTTGTCCAATATTCTGCTCACAGGAGTGCCAGAAGCTCAGAGAAAACAGCCACTCACAGTAATCTAGGACCACACGCTGAAGGTCTCCTTACAGCAGTGACTGCTGACTTGGAAGAAGATAAGATGGACACTATTACATGAAAGTACAACAAGTGACATAGTAAATTCTGCATATACACACACTTGATACACCAATGTACCATGGAACTCTAATGGAGAAAGAAATGCGCTACCAACAGACATAGAAAATAGTGAAGTGCAAATGCACACACCAGATCTTTTACTCCCTACGCAGCAGAACTCCTCCCTGTCTTAATCAAAACTCCAAGCGCTGCCTGAACTGTGAAACTATAAATCAAACATCACTTCTACTGAAACAGTAAAGTGCAGAGGGCAGGCACTGCACCTGTGAAATAAATTCTCACCAAAGATTTACACCATTTGAGGCAGTGATTTAACACCACAGCAGCAGAAGGGACAGGCACTACTGATCGCACTCAAGGCTAAGTGGATAAAAACTCTGTGCTACAGACCAAGGCCATGAGCAAGCAGTACTTACATAGCTGGAAAAAAAAAGTATTCCTCAGATAAGGAGCTTTTGCCATCCTGGTAAAACCAGAGGCTTTCTTATCATAATTAATTACTTTAAAGACAATATTTCTGTATAACCACATTTTCTATATGCCTGAAGAATAGTTGTGACCAGCACGGAGATGCAGTTACAGTGATCTACTGCAAATCGATCCCATTTTGTCACTGAACGTATTTACCCAACGACAGCCAATGTATTTTGCCCATGATTTAAATAAGGTCTACACGGCATTGTAGAGATAATTAAGAAGACGGGCAACACATGATGCAATACAATGCTTTGCGCAGACTGTAAGCAGTACAGCCGTTAGAAAGATGGGGCAGTCACAGCACTTGGACGCGGGTGTGCGTGTGTGCAACTGATTTCCAGATGCGGTTCACCGGCCGCACAGAGGGCTCGAACCCTTTGTCCCTGCCACATCTCACCCTGTAGAACAGCGCGCCGCCCGCACACCTCCCTCCCCTCCCCATTGCTCCGGCTCCGCGCTTTCCCCTCCCGCCCGGCCCCGCCGCTGCCGACGCCTGGCGCGGCCCTCGGGCCTCCCGGGGCGGCGCTCCCCTCCGTGGC
>JANHGO010000049.1:5439617-5501858 GCA_024606505.1 Aquila spilogaster
ACATGGTCCTGGGCAGCCGGCTCTAGGTGGCCCTGCTTCAGCAGGGGGGTTGGACCAGATGATCTCCAGAGGTCACTTCCAACCTCAACCATTCTGTGATCCTGTGAGCATAGCTTTAATATCTATCCAAATGTAAAAAACAAATTTGCACAAGTGCATTAAAATATAGGACAAATGACTTAGCTGGAAGCAGAAATCGGGAGCTGAAAATGCACTCAAAGAGCAGTGTTTGGATCACCTTCATCCCAGTGTTCTGAAAGAATGGGCACAGGAGATCAAAGATCCAGCAGAAAGGATTTTTAATAAATCTATAAACTCAAAAGTGGAAAAAAGCAAACATAGTGCCTATATTGACAAGGAGAAAAAAGCAATCAGGAATATATCAGGCCTATGAATCTGTTCAAAAGCCAGCATGCTACTGAGAATAATTATTCTTTCTTGCAAAATTGAAAGACAAAGAAGAAAAGAGATGATCGTCAAAGAAGATAACACATGGGTTCACCAGAGGTAGATTGTGCCAAACTCACTCAACATCTTTCTTTGACAAGACAGCTAATTTTTCTAAAGGAAACGCAGGAAGTTTATATGGACTTTTTATACTGTGCCATATGGGGTATGGACTTTTGATACTGTGCCACATCAGTTAAGATGAAAAAGATAGGAAAGGAACCAAATATATAGATGGCAGAGATAACAGTGGGTTATGCTGAACGAAAAGCTATCAGCTAAAGAAGGTTACTAATGGAGTTCCTAAAGAATGAGTCTTTGGTCAAAGCTTTTGAATTTTCCTTAATTTTTCCAATTCTCTCCCCCATTCCACTGGGTGGGGGGGAAGTGAGCGAGCAGCTGCGTGGGGCTCAGTTGCCGGCTGGGGTTAAACCATGACTGGATAGAGTATGGCAGCACTTACTGGATACAGTAAAATGCTCATCATTCATTATTGTTCAGTCACAATGATCTGCAATGGCTCTTGAACTGGACGGAAACCACTGCTTTCCCAGGGCAGTGATGCCATGTTTGCGCTTCCTTTCCTTCAGAGATACATTTGATAGTGAGGAAAACGATTGGTCCTTGGAAGCTCATAAATATCTATCAGTGGGCCATCATCTGTTTGATGCTGCAAAATTTGTAATGCAGACAGCTGTCATTGATGTATTCAGGGCCTGCTGGACAGAGCTATGACCTGAAAAATATGCAGGAAATAACACTGGGCATAACTGTGGTGTGGAACAGGTGAAGCATACCCTATTTGCTTCTCCTCCCTCTCCTACCCATTCTGTTAGGTATGAAAAATATGAAGGACCACTTCTTTCCTGATTATGCATTTAGTAGTACACCCACTACTGCTTATAATATTGACCGATACCTTGTTCGCAAGAGCTCCAAAAGCACAGAGAAAACAGCTGTTCACAGTAACCTAGGTCTAAATGCTGAAGGCCTCCTTGCAACAGTGACTGCTGAAGAACAACATGGGAAGCAACCTACTGAGGTGCAGAAAAAATGTAGTTGCTTACCGGAAACCACAAATAATTAAGGGGGAAGAGTTTGGGGCCCAAGAAAAAAATTAAAACAGTAATTAAAAAATAAATACGTTGTAGCATTAACTACCCAAATACTTTTTGGCTCCTTGTTAATTCCCATCTCTGGCTCATCTGTGTGGAATATGTTCATAACTCTCTGTGGAGCCTTCGTTTTACAATAGCATGAACCCTGCTGAGCCCTTCTGAAGATAATTTTTGTGGGTATTTCAAGGTACCCGTTATTATCAGCAGGTATCTCGCCCAGCTCTGCACCCCAACCAATCAACTAACGAAAAAAATTTGTATTTTTCCTACTGTTGCTTATCTGCTGTTATAGTTGTACCCTTACATATGTAAGATATGTATACTATGTCACTCAGTATACCTCTAAATGTGTATACACACACACACACACACTTGATACAGTAAAGAACCTTTACTAGTGACGGAAATCCATTACCAAAACGCAAAGAAAATAGTGAAGTGCATATGCACGTGCAGGGAGATCTTTTACTCCCTATGCAGCAGAACTTTTTCAATCAAAATGGTAACTGCTGCATGAACTGAAGAACTGTGGAACTGTAAAACAAGTATCACTTTTACTGAAGCAGGAAATGCAGAGGGCAGGCATTATACCCACGAAATAAATTCTCACCGTGGATTTATGCCATTAAAGGAAGCAATTTAACATAGCAGCAATATCTATAGCAGATTTTGTTGTTAGCGTTCAAGGTTGGTTGTGGATAAACACCAAACTTGGTGGTACAGACCAAAGCCATAAACAGGTAGTACTTACACAGCTGAGAAAAAAATCATTCCTTAGGTAAGGAGCTTTTTGTGGCCTGGTAAAACTAGAAACCTTATAACTATTATAATAATTAATCATTTTAAAGACAGTATTTCTCTATAACCACTTTCTCTGTACACCTGCAAAAACAGGTGTGCCCTCCGTGAAGATGCAACTACATTTACCCGCTGCAAACTGATCTGATTTCATTACTGAACTGCAACAGCAGCTATATTTAGCCGCTGTTTTAAATAAGGCCAAGATGATGTTGTAGCCCCGTTATCTAACAAGACATGCAATATAATCGTAAAAGTTTTCTGCAAACTCTGTGAATAACACAAACCCTAGAAAAGTAAGGTAGTTTCAGTACTTACTACACAGACGAGTGAAACGCACCTTTTACGTGAATCACACTGATTCAGAAGCAGGATTTACTAGCTATACAGCGGATTTACCGTCCCTACCCCCGACCCCAGGGTTCAGCGGCCAGCGCCGGGCAGTGGGAAGCCGCACACCCCCACACACACCCACCCACACAAGCACCGGCCTTTCTCCACCAGCACCTCGCAGGCTGTGCCGCCGGCACACGCCTCACCGACAGCCCGCCCGGCCGTTTAACCCCTCCTCAGCCCCTAACGGTGCTCAAAGGCCGGCGCGGAGCGGCTCTGAGGGGAACACCCGCCCGGCCGCCGCACAAAGGATCGCCCCTTCCCCGGCAGAGCCCGGCCCCGGCTGCCTCATCCCGCCAGCGGTCCCGCCCTCGGCCTCCGCGGCGGGAACTCGGGTCCCCGGGCTGCTCTGGAGCACCGGACACCCCACGCCGGTCCCGCCGAGCACCGCCCCGACCCGCCGGTCCCGCCGGCTCCCCGCCTTCCCCCGCCGCAGGCGCTGCCGCCGGCCGGGCCCCGAACGCCCGCCTCACGCCCGACGGTCACCTCGGCCCGCCCCGGCACACACACACACACACACACCGCCACCGCCGCCCCCGGGGACCGCGGCGCAACGCCCCGGCGAAAGGGGCGGAGAGACACGGGCCCAACCCGCCCCGGGTCGCCCCCGCGCCCACCTCAAACACCACTTCTTCGTCAAACTCCGGTGTCATCCTTCTCCGCCATGCCACCCCCTGTGGGCACTCTGGGAAACGGAGTCCGCCGCGCCGCCGCCGGCGGCCCCGCCCCGCCCCGCCCGTACCTCACGCCGCCGGGAACTACAACCCCCAGAAGGCAAAGCGAGAGCCGGCTTCCGGGAGCCCTGGAGGAGGTGCTGATTGGTGGGTTGGGGCGGGGCCAGGCGGGGATGGGCCGGTAGGGGGCGCCGCTGTGCGGCGGCGGCGGGCGCTGCTGGCGCTCAGTCTGCCGCCAGCCGCGGGGCGTTATACGGCGGCGGGCGGCGGGTGCTGCTGTTGGTGCTGCTGGGTGGCGGCGCGCGGGAACAATGGGCTCCTTCTCCTCAGCCCTCAGAGGGGCCGTGGCGTAAGGGACGAGGGAGAAGGACGGCGCGGCGCTTGGGGAGCACCATGAGCTCCGCCGGTGAGTGCCCGGGGAAAGTTTGGGGAGCGGACGTTTCCTTCACGCCCAGTCGGCGGCAGGCGGGGGGGGGGAGTCCGTATGCCCCCCTCCCCCGAGCCCAAAAAGCCTCCCCTCACCCCGTGGCGGCCGGCGGGGCCCGGTGCCGCTGTGTGGGGACGACGAGGGAGGGGCGCCGCGGCGGGACCGGGCGCTGCGTCCCCCGTCCCCCCCCCCGCTTCGCTTCGCCCCGCGGGGGGAAGCGGTCTGCCGCGGGGACCGAGCGAGCGTGGGGGGGCGGGGGGGTGCAGCCCCTTCCCCGGGGTCCGCTACGGACGCCCCGCTCCCCCCGGCCTCGGGGCTGGCTGTGCGGGAGCGTCCCTGCCGCGGCGGGCCGGGGCTGAAGCCGGGCTCTCCCCGCTCACCCTTCCCGGTGTACGGCTCCGGTTGTTCTCGCGTGTCCGGCGGAGAGAAGAGACTTCGTGGCCGGTGGTGGAGCGGGTCACTTCGCGTGGGGCTGAGCTGGCGGCGGCTGAAAGCTGCCGGGAGCCTCCGTAGGGTTTTTCTGGTAGGAAAGGCAGCGCGGCGGGGTTTGGGGTTATCGCTCCGTCTGACTTCGCCGAGCTGCCAAAGTTTGTCGGCGGCCAAGGTCCGGCTTTGCTTCGAGGATATATACCTGCAAGCCGGAGCCCTCACGCAGGGGCAGGGATACTGGAAAGCAAGAGTTCGCTGCTGGTTTGAACTGACCTCCTTCAGCGCTTTTCTTACCTTTCCTCCCCCTTTTCTGGACCGCTGCTAATTTTACGGCTAAAAGAGCTGCAAGGCAAATTCTTGATTGAAAACAAGAGCTCGCCGCGTTGAAGGGAGTCGGTCGTATTTTTTGTTTGTTTGGCTGCACGTTGGTGTGCTGTTAGTACTTTTGTTAAGCCATCTGTTAGATGAGTAGATTCCTTTCTTAGCCCGCTTGAAGACGAGAATAGGAGTCGTTTCTGTGTCGAAAAGATGTCTTGTGTAAGTTATGATGTGTTGGGTGGAAACACAACTAATTACAGTGTGAACCTGAAGCAGCCAAGTGCTTCCAGTAAGGATTGGGGTGGGGGGTGTTCTAAAGAAAAAGCAATATACAGACATCAAGCAAAACCGTCAGCCTGATTCCCTGTTTTCCTCTCAGATACGTCAAATTGTTACTGAGTCCAGCGTTAATTATCTGGGCTCTCTTAGTTAATCAGGATTTACTGGAAAATAAAACGCTACTTAATGCATCTTTCTGCTTCGTTTAATATATTCCCATTTTTAGTATATATGACAGAAATGATTTTGTTTAGGTTTCGAAAAACATGTAATAAAGCAGGATATTATCTCTACTTAACAGCTGCATTGTATGTTCATGTTTAGTAGTGCCGGCGGTAGTGCAATGCACCCCTGCTCTTCTGAGTTAAACAGCTGTGCAAATAAAAGATACGTGTTAGGGGGTGCTCAAGAGCTTAGAGCTGGGCTGTTAAAATTTGATACGGTACTAAGTTTCAGAAAGTTGGGTAGACTTTCAGTGCTAAGCAGTGATTTCAGGACCTCTAGAGCTGAGGTTGTGTGATTGAGTCTGTTTATGTTGTGATGGTGTTTGTGGGGAAGGTGACGAGGAAGCGGTTCTGGTGAACAAAGTCACTTAGAAGGCAAAAGAGAAAGGGATGCTGAGGAATATCGGTAGGAAGAAAGTGGGACGGTTTCATGGAAAATGTGAATTTTAGCAAGGTATTTGAAGGCAAAGGCGTAGAGAGAATCCTGGTGGGCAGGAAGAGGGAAGCTGAGGGGTATGTGAAGGCTGTTGAAGAGGGGATGAAGAGTATTTTGTGTGTGATGGATTATGTGAGGACAAAAGAAAAATACATGGGGAACAGGTGAAACAAGATCAGAGATTCATGATCCTGCTGACAGTGTCATGACAGCTTTAGACATTTCAGTTAAGGAGCTTATATGCAGGGTATGGAAAGACTGAGGACTGCCAGAAGACAGTTCTGAAGGTTTAATATCCGTTTCTTTGTATTGCTGCAGAATTTAGCTTCCGAAATATATAGGCATGCTTTATAAAGCTATTGCTCACATAAAAACTTACCAAATCCTGTATTTTAATTTCAGTCCTGTGATCTGTAGGAACTATTTCCTACATTGAAATTATTTAATTGTGAATTCACTTATTACTCTGGTTTGTGCTACGTAAGCTATCCTTCTGACAACTGATTGGTAATACAGCGTTTCAGTAGAAATGTTATCATTGTGTGTGAAGGCTTCAGATGGAACTTGAAATGCCTAGAAATCCTTTTGCTCTTCCTTCAGTTTAACTTGAAGGGCTTGAGTGTCTCTCTCTCATGTCGTCTTTTAATGTACCTTTAGAACACAGCAATCTGGTACAGCATCGTCAGTATTGATTTACTATTTTTAAGTAGGATTTGCAGATATGAGTGACATCAGCTTGATATGCAGGACTCTCTGTAAGAGATACTGTGCTACTTGAGGGAACTATGGTATGGAGAGAAATACCGAACACAGCTTCTGTCCGTGGACAGAAGTTGCGAAAGGTCGAACATTGATAACCCAGCCTTAGCAACACTCCAGCTTGCCCTGTGCCTTTCTAAATAATGCAGTGCATATTCAGTTTCTTGCTATGTATCTTTTCTAGTTCCTCTGCAAAATTGTTTCAGTTATATCTGGGTCCAGAGCTGGATGTAATTCAGTGACAGGTGAAGGGGTTCTGCCATAGCTGTCGCTTACATATTTGAAAATGTATATGTAAATCTGGACTTGTTAGAACTAAGGAACTATAGCACTTATGTAAAATACTTCTGGATAATTTAAAAATTATCTTACTGTAGTGATCAACCTGTATGTTTGTTTCAACCTTCATTTATAGGCATTCTCTCATTACTTTCTCATGTACTGCATATTCTTTATATACGATGGTGATGAATGCACATTTACTCATTTTCTGCCTGGAACTATTGTGCTGTCTTCAAGTATGCCCTTTGCCTTTAAAAGGGAAAAACAAAAGCTCAGAGTTATGAGTTTGACATTTATTATTTCTTGCTGAAGAAACAGTCCTTATATGTGAATCTATACAGCTTATTTAATGTGGGCAGAATGTATAGCTTAGACTTGAAATCTGATTTGACAACAACAATGAGAAATATGTAGAGTATTTTAATGTCAAAAATGTAATTCAAAGGGAAAAAAAACCATAGCAGGAACAGAATAAACAAAATCAAAATGACTTTTCCAATCGAACTTCATTGGTTTCAAGGATTGAAAAAATGAGGCCTACAGGGTTTAATGTCCCTTTAACCCTCTAATATGTCAAGTCTCATTAGAGTTACTCAGCTCTATCTCTGCATGCGATCTTAAAAGGTTGTTTATTCATCTCTTGTCCCTACTCCAAAGTTATCCCCAACTTTCCTGTTTTATTTCAACAAGTCATTGGACAACCTGAGATTTTTTAAATTAATGTTTTCCTTTTGCAGTTTATTTAGGATGTTTTCTAAAACTGTAGTGGCTTGGAAACCATCATTTTCCCTTGTATTTTAAAAACTACATGTGTTATCTTCCGGGATGTCATGACTCATTCCTTTTTTTGTTTTCTTCTGAGCATTGTGGCACCTGAGAAAATCAGAACCTCTGCCTAATGAGAAAATAAATACACATTTGCAGGAAATAAATTAATGATCTCAGAATACTTTTTTGAAACTTTCTTTCTGTAACTGAAAGCAAAGTAATTGAAGTGAAAAGCCTTGTGAGTCATTAAAACTTAAGTTGCTGGAGAATGGGAGCTCTAAAATACTTTATCTGTTTCTCTGTGCAGTGTACTAACTGCTATCGCAGTAATCTCTGAGTGTATCCCAAACATATAGCAATAATTGTCTCTCTCCCTACATGCTCTTTTAAGAGCTGGATTGGCTTTCTTGGTTTGTGTCTGTGAGTTGTAGTGTTTTATGCCAAAAGTAGTCCCAAGAACAGTAAATTGGCTGTTGGAGCGAGCTCTTCCTTCACATAAGAACAGCACATCAATCCCTTGGTAGATACCTTCTGGGCATCATATTATTTTCATATATAGCCTACAGATGTGATTTCCTAACTCTGCGAATACAGTATGCATATGCAAACAAGGTGCCATGAGAAAGCCGGTATGTACATTTGCAGTAGGCCAGCTGCTAAGCAGTAACTGTTTCAAGCCCTTTCCTTTTCTTTTCCTAGTGCCTGTGAAATAGATATGTGAAGTAGAGTGTGAAATAGATTTCACCTTGTAGGTGAAAAGGAATAAACTACCTTGTATACTGTGTGGTAAGGTAAGAGTATGCATATGGCCAGCTTCTAAAGTAGCTGATTTGTTAAATTCACACCTTGGCTTACCTCGTAGTAACTTGTATCCTCAAGTTTAGGTGCAGCTGCTGTCAAAATCTTATGTCACACTGATTAATTGTTTCACTGTCTTCCTACTGTTTTGTGGTTCAAAAAGGATATTACTTTAGGGTGGGTTGCAGGATCTTGCCATGGGGATACCCCTTGGGTGGCTAGAGACAGTCCCATAGGGGACCCTAAATACCAGGAGAGAGGTCTCTGTTCATGTGGAGCATTGCAAGGAAAGGAATATCAAATTATGTTTGCACGACAGTGTCCAGGACCATCTGTCCCTGTTTCCTGGACAGATGCAGGTGAACATAACTTGTTCTTTTGCTGTTCCCAAGTGTAGAAGTTGTTAACATAACCTCAAAAGTATGGACATAAAGATAACCTGGGAAAATGTTCCTTTAGCAATAGTAGGGTTTATTGCAGAAGGGGTAGTGCTATTTGAAATTTTTTTTTTTTTTTTTTTTTTTTGTGTGTGTGTGTCAGTTCAACTTCATGTATCTTCTTTTCTCCCTATTCCTGTGCTGGGCAGGCAAGATAAGAGGTAAAAATTTGAGAAAGTTTAAAGCTGTGTAATAATAGTGCTTAAGACTGCACTGTCCTATTGGCTTTCCTGCTCCTTCATGATATTGCATAGGAGAAGGCACATGAGCATTTTTAAGTGAGGTCCTCGGTTGCCAAATCCTATCATCTGAAGAACAGAAATGGACACTTTAAGGCCAAAACATTGAGAGTAGAAGTTGCTCCAGGGTGTTGTCATCTTCCTCTAAAACAACTTGAAGGTAGGACAGGAACACACACTAGTCAAGCAGTAACAAGTGTCGGTTGCAGAGGAGTTCAGCAGGATGAGAATGGGTGTTGCTTTTTCCTCAGCATGCTGGAGATGATTCACCAGAAGGACAAATGTCTGTTCTCTGCTGTGACCTGAATTTGGACAAAGAGCATGTGCATTGACCTGCAATAGGTGGTGCTAATGGCTATTTATTGTTAGCAAAATAACGCCCTTTTTAATCCGATTTTTTAAAGGTGGTGGGTGTGTTGGTATTTTTAAGCAATTTTTTTTTTTTTTTTCTTCAGCACTGAAAATGGTGTTGGCTGTTCCTAGATGAGCAGTAGATTTCCTGTTGGTGATGGCAGCTTTGTTAGTCACTTTATTTATGGATTTCTTCCTTTGCCTAGTCAAGTAAGTCAGAGGATATCTCTGGCTGTTTCTCTGTCTCCTAATCATTTAATCTGTTTATGGAAATAGAACTTTGTGTTTCTGCTCTTACATTTGGGTTTATTACTGGTAACCCATGATCCTAGTCTGGATGCAGGGATCTTCTCTGAGAAATGGGGTAAGATTGGAAGGGGGAGCAGGGGAAATCATAGTGATTCTCTATTCTAATCCCCTGAGTCAGACAAGCCAGAGAATCCAATGTCCAGACCAAAACTTCCTCTGAAACTTCTACACATCTCAGAAAGTGAGTTTAGGTTGACTGCAAGTGCTGGTGGCTCTGCCACAACCCTAGGCAAGATGTTCCTGTAGTTAATTATCCTTTGGGTTTCATGATAATTTTAAAGCTTTGTTTCTAGTTTGAACTTGTCAAACTTCAGTGGTCAGCTATGGGATCTCATTGTGTCTTTTTTTTTTTTTTCTTTTCCTGCTCAAAGAGCCATCTGTTCTCAAAAATCTTTCACATGTGCATAAGCTTATCTACTGTTACCATCTCACTTCTTTAAATTCTTGGTTAAATTAAGCATGATGAGCTTTCTTGTGATTTGAGGTATGACTTTTTAGGCCTTGGATACTTCTGTAGTTATTTCTTGCCTTCATCCCAAGTTTTCATCTAATAATGCCAGAAGGTGACATAGCATGTCACCAACAGTCTGGCAGGTGCTGCGTACAGAAATATTTTCAGCTCCCTTCATCTTTTTATGTTTATCTCCTTGTAATTCGGAGGACTATTATACCACTTAGCTGCAAACTTGAATGGAGCTCTCAAAATAACTGTCTACAATGATTTCCAAATTCTCTTCATTTTTTACTCTCCTAAGTATAACCAATGATCTCTATTCTTAGGTGAACAGTTCCACATGGCACCAGGAAAAAGCCCATTGTCCAAACAACTCACCACTCCATGCATTTGTTGTATAACATTTCCTTGATTATATTTATTGTTTTTCAAGAAAGAGGCTTGCTTATGCTTGTCATTTAACAAAAAGTCATTCTCATATGACTTCCAGTCATTCCTTACACCTTTATATATAACAGTTGCCTCCTACTTAGTTTTCTCTCTATTCAGGATGGGAAGTTGTCCCTTTTAAAGCACTATGTTATGTAGAACTGGTTTTTATCGACACATGGTGAATTAAATTAGTTTATAATCAACTAAACTTTAATTCTTGATTTCTAATCAAAATCTAATATACTTTTAGCCTTGCCTAGCTGCTGTGATTTTCTCTAAGAAGTTAATTGCTTGTATTTTTCAGAAACTTAAAAGATACTTTGTTGAGGAAAACTACTGGTATGCATTCCCTTCCTGGAGTCTTTCCTCTCACATCATATTCACGTTTGAAAGGGCTCTTCATTGCATTCCTTTCTGATTGAGCAGTTGACGGCAGATCTGTATTGATACTGAGACTGTAATGTGCCTGTTAATACATTGACCCATATCTGCTCATTTCATCTAGAGTAATCACTTTAAAGCAGATAGTGGTGTTTTTATGATACCATGCAACTTGCTGGTCTCTTCTGTCTATCCCAATGCTTTTAAACATTGAAGTAATTTGAAAAGTTCTACTAGGCTTCAGAAATCGTATTGAATCACACTTATCAGAAGTGAATTTTTCTTGTTCTGTTCGTTATCCAGGTTTCCACTATTGGCATAAAACCAACTGGTTTGTTTTCTTTGTATCCCTTTACATTTTCATGTTTTAGTTTTGAATCTTATATTCAGGTAACAGTATCATATCACAACTTCTGAGTGTCCTCCCTAATAAACACTAGTTGAAAGCCCTGCAGAGTAATCTAGTTTGATTGCTATCCAAAATGTTAGGCAGTCCCACTAGAGAGAGAGAAACTTCCAAGGTTTATGGACTTAATTTGTGGAGTGGGACAAATAATCCACAGGATATCACTTACCTAGCCAGTGTTTAATCTCCTGTATCTTCTGCAATCTGTTTCTCTCATTTGGGCGTCAGGAAGGATTCCCAAGCAGACTGTCTCTCTCCTGTTTTCAGGGAGCTTTAATAATAAATATTACTGAACATGGCCCAGGTCTACTACTGTGTTGTATCCTGTGACAAACTGGGCATCCCTTCCTTGGTTTTTACTGTAGAAAACGGGCTTCTTTATTGCCATTACTTCATTCTTCAACTGAATAGGCAGTTACCTTGTCTGAAAGTGAGCGTACAACCCCTCTTCTGTTCAGGATCAGTAGTTGCCCATCCAAAGGGTTAATTTTTTTTTTCGTAGCAAACTATTGACTCTTCACTCTGTGGGAAACCTGTCTTTGGACAGGATGCAGAAGGTGGTACGGCCTTTGCAGTAGCTGGTAGTTGGGTCACTGTTGGCTGTCATCGATGGCTATAGGGAGCTGTACCTTTGGAAAGAAATTCTGCGTTCCCTCTTGCAAAATGTCTCAAAAATTGTCTCTGCCATTGGGTTTACCTCTGCTACTATAACTACAGCAAGGACAGCTATTCTAAGTGTAGTGGAGTCAGTCTGGATACCATTTAATGATTCATGTCCTAGAAAAACATGGTTTTCCTGTTTCTATAGTAGAGACATTGTTTCTGGCCATCTGCTTAGAGCAGTGGGTTAGTGTTTGGGAAATGCTTGCAACTGAGGGCATCTCCTTTTTTTATTATTTTTTTAAATCATCTAGATTTCTTTCAAACAGACCAAAAAAAAAGCCCAATACAGAAAAAAACCCCAAGTCTGAAACTTTATTCTCATATTTCTAGGCTAGAGATTAAGATATAGTTGCACATCTATAATAATAATGGTGATAAAAAACAACCAAACACCAAACCTATGCTTCAAAGGGAATAATAAATCAATGGCTTACCCAATCTCTTTGCATGTGAAACATTAATTAGCATGTTTTCGTGAGAGTTTTATTTAACATGTGTATGACTTCCTGAAAGTATACCAAAATATTATTCAAAACAAAGGTAATAAATATAGAGGTAGTACATAAAAACAGAATGAGAAACTTGTTTACCTTATAAATCAGTGTTCATGTGTTAAAAATCACTCAAAGCACTTGGAAATCTGAAATTATTCCAGCACATGTAAATAAATTGGTCATAAATGATCTCCTGCAATATTAAAAAGTTTCAGACATGCCTTAAAAAAAATGAAAACAACAAAACAACCAAAACAACAACACGATTGAAACTCCATAATCTCACAAGTTCCTCATGTGCTTCTTTTCCTGCCGTCTGCTCTCCCCAGGGTTTGTCATCTTGTGCTGTCAAGTGGGTCATAAGTCATAGCAGTGGTGGTTGTTTCTAGGTCAGACAGTTAACATGTTGGGAAGAGTAATTTTATAAGATGCCCAGAAATAGTATTTTACAGTAGGAAAGTACTGACTTGTTATGAATTACTGCATTAACTTCACACCACAGACTCATTTCACTGAACTGATGGTAGTGACATGCCAGTTTTACAGCTGATATGGTAATTCATCTCAGTATTGTTTGAACATAAGAGGAAGGGGAAGAGGAATTTTAGGTTACACATTTCCAAAGGTGGTAGGGGAGGGGACTGAACTGTCCCGGTAGTTACCATAGCTGTTCTGTTATCTTTATGGCTTATTATACATGAGGCACTTAACATATTTGCACCATTTTTAAACGCTATTATGCTAGTTCAAACTGCAAAACCAGGCTAGTCTGCTCTGTTTTTATTAGCATCGTACTTTAGCATCTGAGCAAGGACATGCACTTTCAAAAAGGTAAATTGTTTTTTAACAAACAGGTTACCCTTGAAGACTTTTCCTACTGCTCCTTGATTGTGCCTGTTAAAACAAAGGCAGGCAAAAAAGCAGTGGTAGGGAAGGGAGGCAGGCTTTCAAGAGAAAAAATGTATACATACGCACATGGAGATCTTGTAGATCACATGATTTAACTGTTACAAAACTTCTAATAATACTGTGATACAGGTGAAGTTGTTCTGTGGGCTGATGGTGACTAAAGTCTTTGTTTTCCATCCTTCCTAGAAATTAAGAAGCCACCAGTGGCCCCCAAACCAAAATTTGTGGTAGGACACAAGGCAACGCCTCCACCTGTTGCACCGAAGCCCGATGTTGTACTTTCTGGTGTTATACAAGCAGCAAGGAAAACCAAGCCAGCAATTGCACCGAAACCAAAGGTTCTCAAGAGCTCATCCATTCCGGAAGTTAAACCTCCGTCATCTACACGAAAAAGCACAAAAAGCTTTGAGGAGCACAGGGGAGATTCTTCTCAAACGCTAGACCACTTGAACTATAAAAATGAAGCCTTGGAAGGGAGTACTGGTAACACAGCATATATTCTGCCAATGTCATCTTGCAAATTTGAATGCCTTCGTAAGCTTGGAAATGGGGAGAACACCTGTAAAACGCAGATCATTTTTGAACACTTTGAAAACTTAGAGAACATCAAAGTTGGTGAAAAAACCGCGCTAGCTCTGGGGGACAGTCACAATGAAAAACTGGCAAATAGAAATCAGGTGGTTTTGAAAGCCAGCATTTTGGAAGAGAAACTTAAGGATGTTCTAACTCATAGTGTGTTTCCTAACAGCAGTCCTGTGAGGCACAGGTATGCAGACAAACTTGACAAAGGGGATGGCAGCAGTTCCAAGAACAACGTTAAAATAGAGTTTATGGAACTTGTACAGTCTTCGTCGTCTTCTGAGGTAGCTAAAGGGAAGCCACAAAGTACTGACAATAAGCTCACTGCTGATGAGTTTCAGATGTCTGAAATTTGTCCTAGTTTGACTGAAAATAACCACAGTTGCTCTTGCCCATTGGACCAGGAAATCCTTGAAAATGAAAATTTAAGTAGCAATAGTACGTTTTTGGGTGAAATAGGTATGAAATCAGATCCTGATAAAGCCTCCTCTGAAACATCTTCAGTCCTGAGCTCAAAAGTGCTTCCTATCCCTAAGCCAAGAAAGCCACGTGCTGCATGTCTAGTCCGTCAGGATGGCATAGACACCACAGGAGAAGGAACAAAGGAACCATCTAATTCGGAGAAAGATTCCTTCGGGCTTGTGGACCAAAGCTTTAAAAAGCCAGCAAAAATTAATATCCTTGGTCAAAGTGTTTGTTATAACAATAATACAGAAGTGCTTCATCCTGAAAAATGTGAGATAACTCAAAGCAATGTGGACAAAGTGCATGAGGTGAAGGAACCTGCTACGGAAGAGTCAACTTCACAAAATCTTTTGCCTCAGTTGTCACATAAAACTTCTGATTTGGTGGAAAGTGTTGAATGTTCTTTAGATGCAGACCATAACTTAGTTAACTCCATGGATGAGATGACAGATGATGCCAGTATGCTAGATGCTGTGGACAGAAGGACTAACTTTGTCAGGTGTGATGCTTTGTCCATGAGTTTGCCAAAGCAACTCAAATTAACTAGCAGTCAGCACTCATTTGCGTCCAATAGCCTCCATGTTTCCCCACAAAAATTGGAAGATAAAGAAGTTAAAATAAAGGATGAAAGTTCTCCAAAAATCGTTCCTAAGAAACCACAGAGGCACAGCCTTCCAGCTGCTGGCCTGCTGAAAAAAGCTGCATCAGCAGAGCTTGTGGAGAAAAGTTCTTACGCCTCCAGTGAGGACAAAACGAACAGCGTTCTGGAAGGATCTCACTTCACGCATCCACCAGCCAAGGAGCAAAGCACACTGTCATCCTGTGACATACCCAAACGTTCTTCTGAGAAACCTGTCTGGAAGTTACCTCATCCTATTCTTCCATTTTCAGGAAATTCTGAATCATTAAAAACTGCTAACGTTGCTACTGGCTTCAACCACTTGACTGTTGTGACGAAGCCTAGGGCCAAATCTCTCTCTTCTGTGGACATGGAAAGGACAGACAAGCCTTGCAAAGACCATCAGAAGAAGAATAGTTTGAAAAAGTTTCTTAACATGAAACTGTCTGTTTGCTTAATGAAAAGTGACTTCCAAAAATTCCTTTCTAAAGGCAGCCAGTCAATGGATAGTGCTATTGCCAACCTTTCCACCGGAGATGGGTGTGGAAATGGTAGCAACCGGAATATAGCATCTGTAGGCAGTGAAAGGAAAACTAAATCTGCCAAGGTGCATTCCATAGAAATAAGTAGTCCGGCATTACAGAAGAAGAGGCAGAGAAATAGAAGTCAACCTGAGATGCGAAATAACCAAAGGCTGGAGTCTTTAGACGGGCATGTACTTTTGGGAGAGAATTTGTCGCAAATGCATTTCAATTCTCTAACTAGCAGTTGTGCTCCAGAGTACGAAAATGTGCGTCACTATGAGGAAATACCCGAGTATGAGAACTTGCCTTTTGCTATGGGTGCTGGGAGAAATCTCTGTTTTGAATGGCAGAACTCCAGCAGCGTGGAAGACCAGAGCCCTGGCTTCTATGAGGTTGAGGACCCTTGTGAAGCTACAAGCAGGCGCTTGAGACTTGCCAGGTAAAATAAAGAGAAAAGGGAAGTTAAACAGCTCCATTGTAACTCTGTTGGTTGTAAACATGTTTAGATGATGACTTGAGAGGCTGTACCCCTTTCGTTAAATGTCAGCAGGTGTATATCTTTCTATATGCTTTTCCTGTTTTGAAAGCTGTTTGCACTTGGTAAAGAGTCAAGAGGAAAAGTAAGCTAGTTATTCCTCATATGTGATCAAAATCTGGGGAACTAATGTATGTGCTTTTCCAGATTTAATTAAAGCAAATCAGATAGTCATGTATTTGTATCTGAGAATACTTAAATGGGGAGGAAGGAACCTTACCAAAGTCTCAGGATGAACTTGAATAAGCGTCCATAGAGTGCATAGTTGCTAGGTTTGTAGGGGGAATGAATATGTTTTTAGATCAGCTGATAAAAGCTGGGAAAAGCAGGCAAGCTTTTGGGTATGCAAATTCTTATCAGGTCTTGAAAGCTTTTTGGATGTAACAAAAGATATGGCCTCTCCCTGAATATAGTGAGTCTCCCGTATCTCCCTGTGCTCCCAGTGAAGGTAGTAGTGGTGCACGAGTTCTGTGACTCACACAGAACATTACTGAAAGACAGGGTCTAGTGACTCTGCACGTTGCTGCTGTGTTTCATTGTCTCAGGAGGTGGTGGAGACAGACGATATCAGCAGATTCAAAAAGGGACTGGACCGATTCATAGGTATGTCCAAAACAGATGCTAAATGGAATAGGCAAGAACAGGTCTTTAGTATCTGTAGTACTGTGACTGGATGCTGGGAAGAGGAGTGGGCCACAGAGTGGTCAGGCTCGTATGTTCGCCCTAAGTAGCATCACTTACTGTGTCTGTCAGAGTGTGGTAACAGGTGAAGCATTGTTTTGCCCCAATACGGTATAATTTAACTTCTTAACTTCAGCTAATCAGTTGGTCTTACAGATCCTAAAGATTTATCTCAAACCAGCAATAAGGATTTCAATGAAATATGCAGCCTGTGTATTCCACAGTCCTGAGCAAACTTCTTTACACTGTTGAGAATTTATGCGTAATGGCAAGAATAAATGAGGTAGCTTATAGGTAGTCGCATTTAACTTCATTTTTCACCGAGAGTTACTAAGCCTCATTTCATTTTGGATGTGTGTAGCAAACATGCTCCAAAGAATCTGAGAGCTGGCCATTTTTTAGGGGAGCATGTCCTTTTGTATAGGCGGAAACAAATATTTTAAGTGGCATCCCTTGTTAATAGTTGTTTATAGAGTTGATATTCTCAACATTGGACTGTTTGATGGAAAGCATGAAGCCTTATCATGGTTATGGGCTCAGTATTGGTATATTTATTCATGCGGTGGTTGAGTATTTTTTCTTGTTTACAGTAAGGTGATGCTTGGTTTTGTCTTTGGTATACTTTAAGTTCCTCACTGAGTTTATGGTTTTTGTTTAAATCTAATCTGTGGGTATCTTTCAGGGGTTTTGACCACACTCTTGGTATTCCCTTGATTTGGTTTACCTAAGAAGGGTGAGACCAAACTTAGATAAGGATATATTTTGTGTGTTTATGTGAGCTATTTTGGTTTGTATTGTGGTTCTGGATCCAGGTGAATGTTTGTCTTTGCTTTAGGAAAAGAAAAGGACTGTTTTGCTGTATGGAGCATGGTAGAACTGAGACTGCAGTTGCTCTTTGAGTGAAATTCCATAGTTTTCTTACCTGGCTGAGTGTCTGAGATTTATAGTTACTCCCTCTCCACACAAGCCTTCCCCAGTACCAATGGTGATTTAAAGGTTTAAGTGATCTCTTGCACCCTGGCATATCTGCACCTGTAGCTGCTGCCTGAGCTGGATGTTCTTGACGTAGTTGGCTTTGTGTTGCATTTTTCTTTAAAAAGCACGCATAGAAAACCATAACCGGAGCCCTTAATATAAGTGTTTATTTTAAACTAAATTATGTAGTCAGAAACTACCTTAGGAAACTGTTAATGCATGCAGTCACTTCAATAGATCTCGGGGAACAAAGAAATCCCTGGGGAAAAAAGGGGACACAATGGGGCAGTGGTCTCCTGATGCTAGAAGAGGAGGTACAGGTATTCGTTTTGGCTCTGGCTTGGGAGGTGTAAGGGTCCTTGCCCGGATGGAGCCAGGCAGACAGCTTCTCCAGTTTTCCCATCCGTTGTTATCTGAAATCCTTTGAAGCGTCTTTATCAATGTCGTCTTACCTTTTCTGCATAGTTCTTTAACAGCCTTTTATCATTTCCTGGGCCAGGTGGTATTATAAAACCGGTTAGAGAAACAGTGCTGATGTTATTGAAATAATTACTGCTCGCGTTTTCCCCAGCCTGTCAGAACATGCACTTAGCTCTTTTTCATAGATCATGGCACATAAAACTCCTGTAATGCACTGCTAATGGAGATCTCAAAGCAAATTATCTTATGATTAAAGCCAATGTACAAATGAGATTGTTCTTCTGAGAAATTAATAGACCGATTGCCTACACTTCTAGTCATAATAGCACATACGCAGTATATTAAGTCTGAATGCCAGGCTTGCCATTACCAGGAGCGTTTGGTGGTGTCTTTACCCCACATTACATTTCTTTCTGGAGGAGGAAATAAAATTTTCATAATGTACCCAGTGCTTCGTGGTTACTGAGAAATTTCCTCCTGATCCCATCTGGTAAAACCAGTATGCGTTAATGGAGAATGGTAATACCTTCTAATGCTCCTATCCTAACTTCGTGTGTCTTACTAAATTCAGATATGTTTCGTTTGCTTGGGCATTCCCACAAGGATTTACATGCAAGTGGCAGTCCCAGGTAGTTAATGGTGGGTATCAGTTGTCACTTACCACTTGATTTTTGAGTTATTGGATGTCAGCCTCCCTTGTACGGAGGGTGGGCTTGGCCTTGAAAGGAAGAGAACCAGGGACCTGATACGGTGTGTGAACCACTGAGGTGGGACAGGTGCTGCTGATGGGACACTGATGGGTTTTGCTTGTGTTAAGTAGTTCAGGGGGATATTCTCAATAAAGAAAGTAATGACAATACCTTGGGAGCAGATAATCCATGTTTTGTTTCCACAATAGAAAAAAAAAAAAAGTCTCTTGAAATGGTTTTTTAAGGATTGTTTATTTTGTCCTAGTCTACCTGTTTGACTACCAATTTAAAATAGATAATTAAGATGAATGTGTTATGCTGTTAAATGTAAAAGAAGTTTTAAATATTATTAACCAATTGTAGATAACAACAGGAAAAGCAGCTATTTGGGTTTGTTTTTTTGAGAAATGAATGATTTAGGCCTGTAAAGTGAGGTGAAAAGTCAGTGCTGCTGGTACTGCTGCAATTCATTTTAATTTTGTCAGAGACCAGTAGTTTTAACAGCTCTGTTTTGAAGTAACACCATTTTTTTTTTTTTTTTTTTAAAACCTCCTAATGAAAGAGAAATATTTATGCATTGGTTATCCTCTTTTTAGTGACAAACCTTTATTCTGAGGAGGACAGCAAAATCTTCCTTAAAACTAAAAGTAAAATTGAGTGTACATTTGTCCAGTAATCCAAAGATGCAAAGGAACAATGAACGTGCCTTGGAACATCTGTTATGCTGCAGAAAACAGAAACTTAAACTTCTCTGGATCTTGTGGGCTTCCTTTTGGTATTTGTTACGTTGTTCTAGGCAAGAGAATTGTACTTCAGGTTGAATGAGTCTGCTCCTTCACCGAATAGCATACTGTATTTACTGGCTACTTTTGACAGTGTTCCTTCAAGATGTTGGAAATGTACATCACTGCTAACTGATTTTGATGAAATTTATAGCTGTGTCGTGTTTCCGGCTAGGATTTTTCTTCGGAAAGGGCTGGGGGGGAGTACCATGTGACAACAGTCCTTTGAGATCTTAATGTTGGTTTAATTAAATGCTGCTTCCTATTTTTCCCACCCCTGCTGATTTAGAATAATCCATTGGTTTTCCAGAAATAAGCGTCTTGATGTAAAATACAAGTTTAGTCTTCCGGACTAAATTCTGCTTTGGTGACTGAGTCCCCAGAGGTCAATTAAGTGTCTGTGAAAGCCTTCCTGGAATATTGAATTTAGTATTGAAATCTGTGTGGTTAAGCACTTTGCTTTGATACATATTCCTCTTTGATGTACTGAACTTTGTCAGCGTTGAAACATGCTTCTGGTGGGCAGTATTGCACCAGATAAATGTGGTGGTGTTTAGGGATTGGCTGCATTAGGGAAGGGGTTTTTTTGCAATTGGAAAATTCTCATTCAAAAACACATGAGAAACACTAATAAAATACTGCAGGGTCTAAATAGCATTTAAAACCAGTTTTCAAACACTTATGCTGAGATTTGAATGCACGAAATACATTTTAGGTATTGAAAGTGTTATATATTAAAAACCACATTTTCTTTTTACTGAATTTTATTGAAGGATATAACTTCCTGATAGGTGGAGGTCAGATATGTAGATTTTTTGGATTTCATCTGCTTCTTAAAGATGATAATGAATTAGTTTCTGATCTGAAGAAGGCAGGTTCCTTTTCCTCCATCAGCTCTGCAGTCCTGTCCTGTCTTCCGATCTCCCCCTCTGCTTCTAGCCAGCTTCTGCCACCCTTAGTTGTACGTTAAATTCTTTTTTTGCAATTGTACCTTGGGTTTTAATGGAATAGCTTTGATAATATGCTATTTAGGTTTCCTATCAGGCTTCATTATCTGCGGTCGCGTGTTATCACTGGCTTTCTTTTTGTGTTCTGCTTCCTCGAGCCTGCCTTTTTCTTTTCCTTTCCCTACCTCGCTTTCTCACTTACGTGTTATGCAGCTGGTAGTCTTCTGCCAACTCCGAGGGCTTGTCAGTAAGGAGTGAGTCAGAGGGCTCAGATCTCCGCTTCCCGTCCCCCGCGAGGCTGGATGCAAAGCCTATCTGGCAGTCCCGGCTCTGAGGCTCGGGAGTGGGGAATGGACAAAGCAATTCTTGGCTAGCGAACATAAGGAATATGCCGTCTTGATGACTTCTCATGTTTTGCCTTTACGGACTATGAAGCAACAAATTCTGTAATGAAGTTAGGGGTGTCTAATCAGAGTCCAAATCAGTGAGAAATGGGAATATTGGTGAGAAGGGGTAGTACCGTTGCTTGGGAATATTGATATACTGACACAAGGACTTTGGGAAGGAATTGGGAGCATGCGGATGGTGGGACCCTCATCCTGGGCTGTACACCACTCTCTGAGCTCCTTTTCTTCCCTGAGGGTTAGTCAAATCACTGACCTTGGGTCTGGAATTATTCTACGTCAGTTAATTATTTTGTACTACTAGGGCAGCATATGAAACTACATGAAAGACGTGCGGTGAATTTTTTTGCTCTGGAAAGCATATGGGGTGTTTTGCGTTTTCTTTCCTTGCTAGAAACTTTATGCAAGTCAGTGTCTCCGTGGTCTGCTTTTCCAGTAAGAGAAGGAGTTTTCCTTAATAAAAGGGGTGGCTTTTGGTCATACAGCTTTACAGTTTAGCCTGCTGTACAACTTGAAATAAAATGCATGTATTATATGAAGAAGATAGGCAGTCTGGGAGAAGTATGCCAATCCCCCCCCCTCCTTTTTTTTTTTAAATCAGAATGAATAAGAACTTTCTTGCTTTAAAAGAATCTTGACACATTCTTATCCAAATGTATTTGAGATGTGCTGATTTCATCTGTTTTGATGTTGGGAAAGATTCTGAGGTCCTATGCTCTCCCTCTCCAATGAGGGAGAGAAAGGAGTTCGAGAACTGCATTTTTCCAATACCAAGTCCATTAGTATACAATCCAGTTTTGAAAAGGTTTGAAAGGTCTTATGAAATGAAAACAATTGTGAAGATCTCCGAGATTGTCATGAAAGAGAATTTTTGTCTTTGGTATTTCTTTCATCCCCCTTTTCAAGGGCTCCCTGTTGATTTTGGTAAAAGAAAGGGGTGGGTGAAGCAGGTTGGCGTGGACACAGCACGTAGGGAAACTTTTGACCGAGTTGGAGGTGCAGTAATGAAAGACTTCTAATTTATCAGATGGTATTACAAGTGCTACATAAAAATAGATGTGGTTTAAGTTCTTGATGTTATCTTTTTACCGAGTGTAGTTGCGGCCAGGTGTGTGCGTGGGTATGAGAAGGAGCAAGCCGATGGTGGCAGCGGCGGCGAGGCGGGCGCTGCTGGGGTGCGCTGCCCGGCTGCTGGGCGAACCCCTCTGCGTCTCCTCAAAAGGTTCGGTGGTTACCCTTGTCACAGCCCTCTGCAGTCTAGAAAATTGCATCAGGTTAACCTTGGAGCACGTGCACTCCGTATGCATTAAAAGAGCCATTTTGAGGGTAAACCACGCTATCCTTTGTTTCTCACCGTAGAAGTGCTCACCACAGATGGCAAAAATGTCCTAACTGTGCTGTTCCCATCGATCCCCCTGGTACAATACAAGGATGTCCTCGTCCTTCCTCCCGGTGACGTTGCTTCAGCTCAGCGAGTCGGCTCTTGCCTTCAGCCGAAGGGTAGCTTAGTGTGATGAGGGGGAGCCTGAAGAAAGCAAAGCAGCGCGTAAAATCCTCCCATCCTTTAGCCTGCTTCCTAACCCCCGTGTTTATGGAGAACAGGAACTCAGGTGTCACGCACTTTCATAAATTAATCTCCAATGCTTTATCTTTTTCTTTCCTCTTTTATTCTATGTTTGTGCTTTTCCTAATTTTGGCATTCTTAGTATGTATTTCCTTTTCCTCAAGATGGGGGAAGCCAAGTTAAGTTGCGTATTTGTCGCTAGATGTTGGCCTTTCTCCCCCGCCTCCAACACGCACGCTCTGTCTCCAGTTGCCAGCCGTGGTATAAATTGCAGGTTAACAAAATGTAGCTCCAGAGACTATCTCAGATGTAGAATGGAGAGTCAAATGTGACATGAGAATTGATGAAAGACCCGTTTATACGCTCAACAACAGCCTTTTCCTGTGCGTTATTTTCAGCGTTGGCTCAGGAAGTGTGCTTGTGAAACTCAATGGTACTCTGGTTTGTATGGTGATATTTTAACTGCAGCAAGGTCTAATGTGATTGTATATGTAAAACAGTAAGATTTTGGGAGGCATAAAATAAATGTTGGGAAAGAAAGCAATCAAAATATTAACTTTAGTTTTTATTTAAATGCCAACAGTGATATTAATATGCCTCATTTACCCAACATTTATATTTGATGCAGTTAAAGATGTTTTAATGAGTAGACTTATAAAACTGTGCAGCTATGTTGTTTCAATGCACTGGAGAAAATTTAGGAACGCAGGTTTTATTTTAGATGCTAGAATCCAAGAAGTTTCTTTTAAAAATATTAAGTTTATGCAAGTTTTAGTTTTTCTTTAAAATATCTTTGCACTTATGAAAAACAGCTCCACTCAGGCAGAAGTGGACTAAAAAAATATCTAAGATGCATGTAAATAAATAAAAGGAGTTTTTATCAAAACTGCCACTTTGATAGCTACAACCTGAGCCTTATGGCCTAGTGATTTCAACTGCACAGAGTTCAGTTGATTTTTTCTGTTTTGTTTTGTTTTTTCCCAGTGGTGTTCCTGGGGGTTGGATGTTCTGTATTGATTTTGAGATGAGCTGAAAGCGTTAGAAAAAGTTTCTGAATCCCGTTCTTCTTCTAATCTGTGCAAAAGATTAGGGGAAGAGAGAGCTCAAGTCCAATCTTGCAAGCAGCTCAATTATTCTTTACAGCTAGTCTGTGTTGGTCTCAATCAAACCATTTCATCCTCTGTTTTCCAGCAGACTATCCAGGAAGCTGTGTCAGCTCCCATGCATGCAGGCAGTTGTGTGTTTAAGAGTTAAGTCACTCCATGTTTACTTTAGATCTAAGTCACTACCTTTTGAGTACTCTGCTGCTTAGCTCTCTTTTGTCATCTTCTAGGTGCCTGACATGTAAAAAATGGAGGGCAATAGGTTGTGTGTTATTTCTAAATTGAATGAGCAACTTGTATCAGGTATTACCCCTGATTTCAGGGATAAAGTCACCCCAAAATCATAAAAATAATGATGAGTCAATACAGGAGATATTTAGGGCCTTGCATTAACTCTGCTTTTAGTGGAGCGGAAGTAGTTATACATTGGAATGTTATGGTAGCACTGGCAAGGTAAAATCAATTTTGTTTGACATGGCTGTTAATAGGAGATTTTGTTCTCCCTTGGTCTAAGTTTCCCTTTTCCTATTTGATGTGTTCGGTTGGAGATTTTGTCACATTTTCATTATAGTTTTCTAGAAGTCTCTTCTGTGGGTGCTGGAGTTGTGTTGTGGTTTTTCTTTTTTGTGTGTGTGACTGGAAAGTAAATGTTACTTGTCTTCTGATCCCGCTGTCCTTTCCCAATAAACTTTTTCCCACTAGGAGCTGTTTTGTGCATTGAGAGAAGTTAGAATAGCAGGTTCTGACTGTAAATGAGTGCTGTATTTTGGTGGTCCTGTTTTATATTGTTTATCACTTCCATGCCAGGAGTTTTTCCCAAAGGTCTTGGACCATGAGCTTTGCAGCTCTCCCTATGAAATGAGAATTAACAATAAGGGAAGGCAAAAAGCTGTAAATTCTGCAGAGACTTCCCTCTCTACCTACCCTGGGAGGCAGGTAACTCCTCACAGCTTTGGATGGTGATGGGAAGAACTGATGCAGTGACTCCTTCCCCACGTACAAACCTCCAGGCAAGGGTTTAAATCCCTGGGTTTTGCCGCAGTGTTTCACTTGCCAGTACCAACACCGGAGACTGTCCCCTTGTATCCTCTTGGATTATATTCTGCTACATTGGCATAATCTGGTTTTGGCACTTTTGCTGGGGCCACCCCAGCGGAGGCAGGCAGGGCGATGGGACCGTCTGTCCTGCCCGTCACAATGGCAGCTGTGCTGCGCTGCTCAGGAGCTGAACCGACCCGCCGTGGGTTTTCTTGGAGACTTTTAAAACTGAGACCTCTCTTTTTTTTAAATGCAGCTTTTCTATGGCGACTGTGGAAACATCTGAAGCATGCGCGTGTGTTTATGTTGAACTTTCCAAGGAACTAAGGAATTGTCAACAAATGGTCTTGCTGAAGATCGCTCCTGTGAGCGTGGGAGGCTGCCTGCGGCGAGAGCGGTCCTTGGGTGCCTCTGGCCGCGGGAGCTCGTGCCTTCAAATCACAGCTAAATATGGAGATAATCTGAGAGCTGTTTGCACCTTTTTCAAACCGTGCTTTTTAAAACCATGCAACAAAGTATGAGCATGACTGTATTGGTCATGGTGTGCCTGAAGGAGGGTGACTGACACAATGGATTGCTTAAAAAAAGATACAAAACTTATTAAGTGTGAAACACGTATCACAAATGCCTTGCTTATTTTTTGCTTAGAACGCGAGTCAGATTTTTTTTTTTCTTTGTGTTCAGGAAAGAAATAAGTGCTATCTTGGCCCAATGATAAGAAATGCTAAACTAAATGCTGCTGGCTGCAAATGCTAGGATAACTTGGTTCCAGCAAGTCAGGTGTTGCAGTTTGCAACATGCTCAGCCAAGTATAGAAGGAGCTGCCAGTAGCGTGATCTAACAGGCTAAACGCAGCGGCAGCTCTCGGCAGTGTTTGTGATATCCTCCTTGCCCAGAAAACCCAGGTGTGAGCAGGGAGTGCCAGAGGTAAAGACCAGGACAAAGAGGGTAGTTCTTGGAGTTTCTCTTGGCAGGAGCGAACTCCCGGCGTTCCCATCTGGCCTCTCTCTGCAGCCAGCCCTTTGTCCGGGAGGCAGCAGACAGCTTTCAAAGTATGAGAGGCTCTGAACCAAAATCCATTTCAAATAGTTTGTCTTGAGCTTCTCTTTTGACAGTGTATCACCGTCGTCAAGGGTTCTGACTTCCTAGCAAAAACGTAGATGCTTTTGCATGTATACAGTACATAGGACACTGTTTAAAATAGTTGTTTCAATTCTTGAAGTCTTTGAACTGCAATTCAAACAAAGTAACCTGACGTGCACAAAATATTTTTGAGTTGCTCAGCTGGGTGCAGGTTGTTTCTGTTTTGTAGCTGTGATACTTGAGGAATGTTTATGTTTGTAATTGTGTCCTTAGAGTTCCCTAACCAGCCCACAGAGAATATAGCACAGCAGATACAAGTGATGCAAATAATCATGGATTCATTGGTCTAGTTTTTTTGCCTCTTGTTTTGTGGTGCTTTTTTTTTTTTTTTAAGACTGTTGTAGAGGTCTGTTTCATTCCTCGGCCATGCCACTTATGGAAGGATAGCTTGCAGAAGGAACTAAGGAATCTCACAGGTGTGATCTGTTCAGGCAATCTTAAAAAATATAAATAAAAGGGAGATCGAGATTAACTGCCTGCCATGTTCCTTAGCATCAGACCAATAAAAGCTCCTGGTCTGTTGCCTTTTTTTGTTGTTATTAGTCCTAATAATAGGAAGGACTTACTAAAATCATTGAGTTTTCACTGCAGAAGAACGAATGGCATAACTTTTAATGCTATCGTGTAAGATCTTATTTGAGAGGACACCTTGCTATCTCGCTCTCTCACTGTGAAAAAGCACCATTTTTGGCAGAGAAGTTGAAACCCAAGCAGCTTGGCTGCAAGAAGGCAACCATTCCCCAGTGCTGGCAGCCAAGCCAGCACCACGAGAGCCACAGCGGTATCTGCCAGCCTTTCTCACACTGTCCACTATACCTAGAGAGGAGAGACGTGATCTCAGCTTCAGCTCTTTCCATCTGTCCGTCTGCCATTAAACCAGAGAGGTGACTGATGCTGTAGGAATAACTCAGATAAGTAAGCCACCTGGTCCAGGCTGCATTTCATCCTCGTTTGCTGCTTAATGGTCTGCTATGCCTGAAGGAGAAATGAAAAGGAAGGGGACGTGAAGAGGATGATGAGGGAGGTAATTTTTTAGCTATAATGGTAGGCAGTCACCATTGTTCAGAGAATCTGAAGTTTAAATCATGAGGTAAATATGATAGGTTAGGGTCCAGGTGCATCTGGAGTGATACAAAGTTCATCTTTACGCTTTCCAGACTGGTTTGCGAAAGGAAATGTGTGCTGATGTTGGCTTCTTCAGGATGGTTTTGGAGCTGAGGTATTGCAGCAAAATGTAACTCTTTTAAAAAGTACATTAATTGATGCCTTTATTAATCTTGTTGGTCACTAATCCTGTCATTTCTTAAAACTTCCATAGGAGCTCACTAGTGAGCTTGGTTAGTATTCATTATCTTTGTGCTTTGCCAAATATGCTTGCTTTCTAGAATTGATTTCCTTTTTTCCAAAAACCTGCAGTAAATAAATACTAGGTAAAGACATCAAACTGTCTTAAATAAAAAGTATTAAATTAAAGCAAAAGGAAGTTCACTAAACAAAATCAAGCAATTATTAACCAAGCAATAATTTCACTTTTGCTTTGGCTTTCCAAGAGCATCTTCTGTTGTCTTAAGCACCCAGATCAGATAATTGCTTCCTAAATTGTTTTGGGATCTTAACTTGATTTCTATATTTACAGCCCGCCCTTCTACCTTGGAAAAGAGATTCTGAATTTAGATAGGACCTAACAGAAAAGATGCTATGGAAAATTTTTTTCTTTTTTTTTTTTTTCTTTAAGTCTTTTATCCTTGTGTTTTCCAGAAGCGTACAACTAGGATCCATTGAGGGAATCGGTCAGTGAGACATGCTGCCTTACCTACAGCTATTACAAGTACAAGGCGCTATGGAAAAATAGAACAGCCTTATCAGCTATTGCCTCCACAGAGAGCCAGTGTGCTTTTAGGTCTTAAAAAAGCAGCTGAACATGCCTTAATTATTGAAACTAATTGCAGGGTCTGGTGATATTAAAAACTGAAAATGGATGGACAGCAATAGTACTTGTTGCCTCTGGAGGAAAGGGAGGTGCAAGCAGCTGTGAAAGGATAACAAAATGCTGTAACAATACAAAAAGGATTTGAGATCAAGTGTTATAATAGGGTATGTTTATTGGCTCTCTGATGTTTTGGTGCCATTTTTCAGTTGAGTAGGAACTTAAGTTTTTGTGACTTTGCCTGTATGTTGAAAACTTTCTTTAAAAATAAACAAACAAACAAAAACACCCACAAAAAACCCCTACAATTAAACACTGGAGGAAGAGACAGAATTAGGATAAAGATGCTGGGACACTCCTACAAAAAGTAGAGTAGAATGGATGCTCCTTTTAAAATAAGGAAAGGATGAGAAAAGAACAATTTAGCAGTGTGTAGGGTACAAGGTTCTGTTCATTCGGCATTCCTACATATTTTTGATTACTTACTGGAAGTAGAAGAAACATCTAAATATTAATGAAGATCACAAGGAAATGTATGTAAAGCAGCAGCGTGGATGAATCTATTTTAACGAATGCTTTGGAGCTGTGGAAACTTGCTTTTTTAGTAGTTATGGTGATCCTAACACTTGAAGTAATTCCAATATATTATAAAATACTTAATGTTGGGGCATTCCGTGGCAGAGAATCTCTCTGAATCATCTCAGTCAAGCTAAAATACTATTTGCCTTCTAAATGAATTGGGAACTGAGACTGAAATGGTAATTGTGACTTCAGGCTATAGTGTGCTATGCAGTGTCTGAATCAACAGTTCCTGAAAATGAAGCCTCAGGTGTATTTGAAGCTTCTATAATAATACAAATAAGCTCATCTGAACTAGTCTTGGTCATCTTTTGAAGACAAGAAAAGGTTTTTATGCTGATTATGATTTTTTTTTTTTTGGCTGTAATAGCTTGATGGCAGTTCTTAAGTTTTGATAGTGTATCTTGCTGTTATGTCTTACTAGGACCAGCATGTTTTGTTTCATTAATATTTTACTGTTGCCTTAGGAAAATACAGCACAATGTATATACTTCATCCCATAAACTGCTCATTCCAAGGCAAACTAATGATCCCTTCATTTTACATGTCAAATAAAAAAGCCCCACATCTATATTTAGATAACTTGCTCACAAGATACGGCAAGATATTCTTACTCAGTGGGCAGCACGGTGAGTTGGCAGTGATGGTGTTTCACATGACTGATAATGCAGAAGTTTCTCTTCATAGTGCTGTGGGTAGGACAAAGAATCGTGATGAAGAGGGAACAAGATAGAGACAGTTCACAGTATCCCCAAAATACCTATCAGAAGAGCTGCTTAAAAATAACCATTACTGCACGCTTTTGGTATTTTGGAAAAAGAGAATTGAAATGTGGTAGAAAAGATTGTGTTTATTTAAAGATTTACTACTATTTCAAAACTCATTTAAAGGCTACAGGGGATTTCACTTCTTCCAGAGATAACTTTAACAGAATTATATATACACTTACGTTACAGATGACTTCAGAGGTAAAAGTACAGAAGGGGTAATCAGTAAATCCAAAACTGCTTTCTGTTTCGACAGAAAAGCCGTAGTATTTATGATGAAAGGTTAAGGTGTAAGGTACAAGGAGAGTCACATGTTCTGCAGCACATGGCTGATAAAGGCAGATCAACACAGTGACTTTGTCCCCATCTTCTCTGAAGAAGAGGACACAACCGCAGATACCACGAGGAGTACATCTACCCATGGCTCCAGTATTGCATCCTATCCCTGAACTGGTGGCTTGTTTGGTTCTGGAAAATGGCCGGGTGTGAACTGACTTTTGGTCATTAAGCATCTAATCATCCACTGTGTTTTTTCTTTAAAAAACAAAGAAAGAAGAAAAAAATTTTAAAAAAACAGCCAAAACACCACCAAAAAAACCTCAACAAAATGTATCAGGTGGAAGAACCTGAGGGCTGTGTTAGGCTGTGAGCTGAGCAAATACAGGATAAAGACGTGTAGGGATTACTCTGAGGTGCTTTGACTGGTGGGGCAGATACTGTAGGCGAGATTTGGTAGATGGTTCTCTCAGCTCTCATAGTTTCCTTTACATGAGTAGTAGGTGCATACACGCCACAAAGGCAAGAAAAGGAGCTTACTGCTTAAACATTGTTGTGATTCACAGGAAGAAAAAAAAGTATAAGGTGAGTGGTTCTCATTTGTGGACACTTACTAAACATCATAGATCATCAGTATTTAATTATTAAAATTTTTTAGTAGGCTTTTTACTGAAACTTTCTATTAGATAAGCTGATTAATCTTTCATTTAGAAAATTCTTCACCCAACACAGGCTGGCTAGTTTGATCTTCATCCTTCAGTGGTGATGGGGTTATGTTTGTGCAAGCAGAATACAGCCTCACCTAGAAATACACTTGTTTCTGACTTCCAAAAGGGCAGATTTTCTAAAACTTTTAAGGATTGGCACAGTTGCCCTGAAAAGTTTAAATGGAAAATGGTAGCAAAATCTGGGAGTGGGTATCCTGTAGAATATGGTTAGGCAAAAGAACTGTGATTTCAGAAGTGTGAAAATAATGTTTTCAATTAAAGCAGCAATTAAAACAAATATTAAGGATAGGAAAAAGGGCAATAAAATGTCCATTAACAAAAGTAAAATTTAATGAATAAGGGACTAAAAAGTGAATTCCAATGTGGTTAGAGATAAAGCACTTAATACATTTTGCAATGTGAAAAAAAATCCCAGATGAGATGTAGATTCAGTGACAGATGTGAATGGTAAAACTGAGTAATGTAGTAAAGGAAGGAATAGCAGTAGTTATTTCTGCTGCAGGTTTTGACTAAAGCAGGGGGATAAATCTGCCTCATGTAATGCTACAGATGTAATAAAGATGTTGCCATCTTGTATCCTTTTATTTTATAGATGACAATCTGCTAAAATAAACATTCTCAGGCCAACAGGTCATTTGACTGTGAATTAGATAGACTAGACAAGGAGTTTTCTGAATTGCTGAAGTTCACAAGTAACTGCAGAAGTCTTAGCATCCTGCTAGTGTGGTTCCAGGGAAAGCTCCAGTGACAAGCCACTTTTTTGCCTTCCTGAAGCTTGTGGAGGCTCTGTGGGAACCATCCCTGGCATACTCTGTGCGCTGTTGTCTCCAGGGGCTGTTCTCTTCCAGCGTGAAGTTCATAATTTCCAAACTGAAATAAAGGAATGTCTCTCTGCACCCTGGGTGCTGCAGTCTTGGCTCAGGGTCTCGTTAGACCTCGGTGATGAGCTTGCAATCTCCTTCGTCCTCCCACCCCATGTGGTTCTGGGAGACAGTAACTGCTTGGGTGTTTCCCAAATCCTTCCTGTGTTGTCTTAATAGAACCAAGCTATTTTAATCTCTTCTACGTCTTCACGGCTGACAAAGGCCTGTCTGCAGGCCAGCTTATCTTGTCTTCATCTCTAAATATATTTCTGTTTGTGATCAGTATTTGTGTGTTGTTTTGTTTTGTGTTTCTTTTTTTATTTTTAAATTCTACCTTGAACATTGAGTAATCGACATCTTGCTGTGGCTGCTGGAGCATCCTTACACAGCTGGTATTCCTTACTTCTGCTATTCAGGTTACTGGCAGCCACCTCCCATGGGAACTGTGCTGCCAGGTTTTCTTGGAATTACCATAGTTGGAGGTGGTGAGTCTGAAGAGTTGCCCTCCATCCCTGCTTTCTTGTGATTCAAAGTTAGGAAAAGAAAAGATCAGTCGTAACCAGCCCTTGCGTAGGGAGGCAGAGGGCAGCTATATGGAGAAGTGTGTAGCCCCAACAGATGTTGGCTGCCCAAAATTAGGTGTTGATCAGCACAGTGAGATCTCTGCTGGCTGCAGCAGCTTGGGGACAAGGGTTTCTGGATTTGCTTTTTGTTTTATAGGGTAGCTAATGACTTTTGACTCGTATCACAATAAGCCTGTGGCATCCCAGCATCTCTTTGCAGGCATTGAACACAGATTATGTGAATTTAGACACAGTTTTAGTGTAATTGGCAATTACCAGGTATTTTTAAGGATTAAAAGTAGGAGCCCAGGGATTTGCTGTATTTCTATGTAACTTTACCAAAACTTCAGTCTCTATTTCCTCTAGTCTCTGTTTTCTTCTTTATCTTTCCCTACCCCCTTTTTTATTTCCTTCTAGAATTGCATTTCTTAAATGTCTACTGAAGTTGTCGAGGCTCATTAGAGGACGAAGGTTGTATGCCTGTCTCATGCAATTTCTGTATTGCAAATACAGCTAAAGCTAATGAAAAGAGACCTCTCTAATCATTGTACAGCAGCAGAACAAGGTTATATTTTATAGCTTTGACAGCTACCTGGAAGGTGTCTGTCTCTGGGGGATGGGAGTTTTTAATCACAAAAGATTCTGCTTTCTTGTTTTAAGAATAATTATTGGTCAGAATGATAATAATATTGCCATCCCTGATACAGTTGTTTAGCATATGCATTGAGAAACAACCCTGTATATATACATGCATCTAAAATTCCAGACAGAAAGCTCCGATCCAAGTACCATATCTGGAACAAGTTCTGATGCTATGAGATAGAGGAGAGCAAAACAGCTATGATTTATCTTTATCCTTCTGGCACACAGTACAAATGTTGCACTATACATGCACATAGTAATAAGGCAATGGATTTATCAAACTTTGCTGTCAGGCAAACTCTGATGGACAAGAATAACATAAAAACTCCAAAGGTACTGTGGCTTTTTCTCGCTGTCAGGGAGCACTGTATCAATACCAGCATAAATAAAACGTTGCAGAGTTCTGAGTCCACTGTGGACTGTCATCACCACTGTCATCATCATCATCTTCAGACTACCCACTACTGTTTTCAATGTTTCGATACCAAGTAGACCATTTATTGTGGGGGAAAACAGAAAGCTCTTTACATAAATGAAGTATGGTGTGTTTATCAACTACACATATTTTAATTTTAGGTCCTTAGAAGAACACCATGATCATCCTAATGTGGTAATGGGAGATCTTCAGTCAGATGAAGAAGATATAATGAACAGTTCTGATGAAGATGATGACACAAATTCTGATTCCAGCAAAGGGGAGCCTGATCCTCAAGAAGATAAACAGGTATCTTTTTATCTTTATCTTCTGAAGCTATTCCTCACTCTTGCACTGATTTGTAAGTTGTAACCTGTTGGGATGTTTTCAAATAAAAGGCATTGAGTCAACATAACTGTATATATTTCTTTTTGTCATTCTTATTGTTTGGTGGGGTTTTTTTCTAAAACTTTAATTTGTGTACGTTAGCCTGATATTAAGAGGTCCCATTTAGAAATATCCCACTACAAAGTGTGTATGACCTGGCATATTTGCTCTTAATCTTTCACTGAATCAAGGAGCTGTAGACTTGCCTACCATGCCCCTCTAATAGAGCTACATGCACAGATGTATGTTTAGAAATTTTCAGTTTTGAGACTTGTAAATACCTTTTAATGAGGCTGTCTACGCCTCACAGATCCTAGAGTGCACAGTGTCTCTTGTGCACTGAACATGTAAAATCAACCTTTGATTTGTTAGTCTTGGTGAAGCCCGAGGAAAGGGGCCAGGTGAAGGTTGCAAGGTCTGAGAAGGTCCTTCTGAAAAATCTCTTGGAAGCTGTAGTTTTGCTTGAATGGTCCTGTTTCAGGGGTCTTGGCTGTGCAGCAAAGGCTGTGTCCCAGTAACCATTTCTGTGCAGACAGCTTTTCTGCATTTGCAGGTTCTGCATACTGACCTGCCAAATCACTGCTTGGCACACTGGTTCAGTCATCTGTCCCGTTTTTAATTCTTCCTTTTCAATGGCATGAAACACAAAGGGCTCAACCTGCGTTTCAGCATTTGTTTCTTAATCATTCCTTAATTGGTGCTGAGGCGAGACTGTTGGTGTGTGCACAAGAGACCTGTCATTGTAGGGTTGCGGCCCTTGGAGGAGCATAAGCCACACTCAACTGATGTGGTCTGACCTTCTGCTAGCTTCTGTGAGTGCCAGCTTGGAATGATTTCCCCTGTTTTAATCTTATTTCTTCTGCAAATGAAGAGCAGGAAGACAGCACTAACTACTCAGAATGAAATGAAATTCTGGGGGTCCTATCCCTCTCCTTGGGGATACCCACTTTCTTACTTCTCAGACCTGGACGCCCTGACACCAGCCTGCCCATAGACCGGTGCCTCTCCTCAGCATCAGTCCTGGCAGCTCTGTTTCCTTTGGTAGTAGTTATATTTGCTTCCTTTCCTTAAAAATGAACAATAATTAAAAAAGAAAAAAAAAAGCAATGAGACTTTTTAGTGCTGGAAGAGAAGACTTGGATGATGTGTCAGACCTGAATGTCATTTAACCACGTCTTCTGAGAGGAATAAATTGGGAGGAGGGAAAGAGAGTCAAAGGAAAAGCTTGTTTCTGTGAAACTAAGCCAGACTGTACCTGTATAGAAGCTAACTTGCCTTGTGTGCCTCTAGAAATGCCCTCAGCCTTTCATGTCAGAGTTTTACAGGAAAACATCCCTGTTCTGAGGCTTTTCAGGCAGGTTTCATGCAATAATTCAGCACTTGCTGTGAAACATCTGCTTGTCATCTTGCTTCAGCTGCCTGCGGCACGTGTGGCCAGCAGCCGGGCATTAATGACCAACTTCCTAACGGGGAGAGCAGCTGTGGAGGAGAATGAAGCAGTCTCTGCATTGGTCATCAGCTGGGTTTGTTTTTATTTTTCCTTACCACAAGCATTTGGCTGTTTTGATGCTTTTTATCCATTAGAGTTTTAAGGTTCCTTCCCAGTGCTGTGCCTGAGAGTCCAATTTGCATGCCTTCGGTTCTCCTGTTAGAGACTCTCTTAGGCCCAGAGTATCTTTGGCTGAGCAAATGCAAAGTGGCCTTTTCAGTGCCAGCTGGTATGTGAAAAGCCTTTCAAATGGGGTTGAAAACAGACTGTGATATTTCGTTTTGTAATTGTTTAGCGGTAGTGTCTTGTTCTCAAAATACTAATTCTCATCTCATTTGCAACTGTCACATCTACAGTGATTGCAGATACCTTGCTCTGCATAATTGAGTTACTTGTGAATTCAGTCTTGTAGGGAAGGTGTCAGCTGTGCTTTCTAAAAAGGCATGGAGGCCTGAGGATGGGTGTTACAATCTCGCCTGAATCCAGTTGACCCTCACTGGGTAGATCTAAGTGCTTTTTGGAAATAAGTTTAATTTTAGAAGTAAAATCCCAGCTCTGTGTGAAGATGTCTAGTATATAAAATAAATAATGTATTTTGCATATATGTGATGCAACACCAGATTACTAAATTTAGAAATTAATTTTAATTTAGTAATTTGGCACTGTGTCAATTAAATTAAAATGAAAAAGTTAATTTAGATTCTTTTTTAATATAACTATCATTAAAACCAACCTATGAATGTCATCGGTTCCACGGTTTGATTTCCAGCACTTGAGACTTGTTTATAGGTTTGGAGAAGAACTAAAACTCCGGACAAATCTTGCAACGTTAGTGCTTATGAACTGAAGGTTCATATATGCAATACCACTGATACCACCTTTTCTAGATAAACTGTTCAATGCCTATATTATACTACCTTACTCAATACAGCCTCCCCAGGACTTCCATTGTGCTTGTGTTGTATATCCTGTGATGTTTTAGTGCTCCTCATCCGCGGTCTGTCTTGTGGCCCGTTGAAATGAAAGCCTGAATATCTAATAGGTGTGGTGACAGCTGGCCACAGAGAAGCATATGGCAAACCATGAGGGCTGTTGTGGAGAAAGATGTTTTTTATCTGAGGGACATTGTGCATGGGAGTTACACTGTGTAGAAAACACATTTGCATCCTGACACCTGCCCCTTTTTTGCTTTGCTATACCTGTTCCTTCTATCTGATATTGAACAGTAGCATTGATTTTTTTGGAAGCCAAATGCGTGCATGTAACAACCAACATCATCTCCACAGTGTTTCAGGTAGATGACAAGGCTCACACTTCTACATCTTTGCAGTACGGTTGCTGTGTGTTCCAGCAGCTCCTTTAGTAGATTGTCAGAAGCTGACTTTTCTCTTCAGTGTGATTGTGGGGGTTTTTTTTCTTTTTCTCCTTTCATCTTCTTTTTCAGTAAAGAAAACGTGCATTTCTTTTAAGATGTTCCTGAAACGCATCTGAGTTTACTGCAAATATTACTGTTGCTGTATTAATCAAATAATAAAAAAAAAATCAAATAATATAGAAATATTATCTGTACTTTACTACTTTTGCTAAACAATAAATGTCACTTGCTAGGGCTTCATTCATTACAGGCTTCAGTGCTTCCTGTAATAATTAAATAGAAAGGCTGATAGTGTTATAAAAACTACTCTTAGCTAATATTGTTGTTTCCAGCTACAAGCTAACATGATTTTCTCATAGATCCTGAAAAGCTGGAAGATTTCAAAGCCAAGAGATTTCAAAGCAGTATAAAACATTTTTATTAGAAATAACTATTGAATAACTACATTGGATTTGAGGAACTACTGGCCGGAAATTATCTTTACGACAGTTTTAGTAAGTGCATAGTATAACATATAATTTTATTTGCAGAGTAAGGCAGCTGGAAAGAAAACAAAGGTTTACCATATTGCCAAGGAGATCATGAGCTCAGAGAAAGTGTAAGTGTCAATACTAAACTTTACAGCTGCTCAATTTATTTTAATTGGGCAATTAAAATGTAACTCTTTGCTTTTTCTTGCTTTTCTGATAGGTTTGTGGATGTGCTAAAGCTCTTACACATTGTAAGTACCCAAAAAAGGAAGTTTCCTCTTCTATTTGTTTAATCTGTTACCGTTCTATGTTTAGGCTTTATTGTAGTGAATGTGACTTTTTTCTGCTGTGTCTACATATTCAAAATAATATAATCAAGCAGAACTGTAAAGTTTCAGGATTTATATAATGGATGAATATTTTGGTGGTTCCTTCTGCATCTCCTTAATTAATGTATGCAGTCTTCCAGCTGAGTGGGGGTATTGCTTGAATATTGAAAATGGAATATATATCCATTTATGTTAATCAGCATCATATTTATAAGCCAGCTTGTACCATAGCAACCAAAATAAAATCTTTGGTTAGAATAACTTTTAAAGTAGTGGGGGCAGGCAGGAACAATTTACCTTTAGAAATGGTACATAAAAATGCACGTTCTTTAGGTAATATAACAAATTAGCTCTAATGGTGCATCCATCACCATGGCAGCATAGTTTTTTGGGCTGCAATTCTTTGACAGATGCTTGCTTTCTGATAACAGCTGTGATTGTAGTACGTGCAATGTGTTGTCCACAGCAAGGGTTAAGTATTTAATCTATGCTTATGCAGACCAGTCATTTGTTAAACATGCTGTGTTGAAGGTGATAATAATAAATTAATGAAGAATTTAGCTTTCTCTAGCTCTGTTCTATGTGTTTTCTGTCGACTTTGAAGTTGTATGTGTTTGTACCATTTTGTCACTTTATTAAGTGCAAGCGTAGTGATTTTTTTCCTTGGGCAATAGCAGTGGTTATATTGCAAACAGATGCGCTGGTCTATCTTGGTCTCTTGAGAAGCATGTTCTGTGAAACTGGGAACAAAGGCTCTTATAGATGAATGTATACAGTCCTGTAACATGGAGATCTTTCGGGAAACAAAAAACTTACCACACCACTTGGTGATTCCTCTTTTGCCTTCCATTTTAGTAATTGATTTTCTTACTCTGTTCAAGCTTGGTTTTTAAAAGCTGTGTCAGGCCGTTGCGGTCAATATATTATTTATATTCAACATGGTTTCTAGTATAGAACTGAAGTTTAAATACTTGTTAAAGGAAGAGAGTTGTCCGAATGATTATAGACAAGTTTTAAGCTATATGATTTTTAATTATCATATTTTTCAGGCATATAACTTCTGAAAGGTGTCTTCACTTTTCAGTGTACCAGTTTTTCAGGTAACATGCACAGTACTGGAAGAAAAGGCTGTTGGTGAGGAGGATGCAGGAAAGCAGAGGAAGAATGTGGGAGAGGGAAAATAGTAGGGAGTTTAGGAAGTTTCTGGGATGAACTTAAGGCTGTCGGCACAGTGTAAGTTCTCTAGAAAATGATGAACGCTTCTATAATACAAAATAAGGTGGTCATAACACAGGTAAGGGACTTAACTCAAACATACTTGGTGAATGGGATCGCTTGAGGGAGTAATTGGAGATGAGATGTAATCTTGAATTCTGTAACTATCGTAATGTTCTTTTAGAGGCCAAGATTCCAGTAAAATGCTGTTAGAAACTCCTGAAAACAAAAGGGCTTAAATCAAACGAGCTCATCTGCATGCATCTTTGTGGGATGGTTCATGCATGGCCTCCGGAGGGTAAACAAGGATTGAGAAGATGTGAGAAGTGCTGTTTCTTCCCTAAGGGCACTTGCAGAAAAAGAAGGAACAGCGAACTGGATGTAAGACATAAATGACGTGAGAGAAACAAGCTTGTCATCACTGTCTGAGGTGCTCTGTGCCCAGAAAACACCTGGTGTTCCTGGAAAGGGAGTAAGGCAGGATTGGTGCCATTTGTACTTCTTTGTTGTGGGATTCTCTGGAAATGGGTTGCTTTGCACAAGTGAGAGGACCTCCTCAGCAGCACCCTGCTGCTGTAAGGGTGAGCTGCCTGGCTTATTTGCTGTCATTCTTTTCTCCATTTTTGTTCAAATTTTGTTCTTTTGCCAAAACCCACCACTCTCTTTGTTCTCTCATTCTTTTTGATTTTGTTTTTGCCCTGTTGCTATGGTATGGGCAGTGAGGCTTCTGGTCCAGCAGAGGAACATGCTTTTCGGGCTGGATCCTTCCACTGCAAGGCTTAGAGTATAACTTTATGCTGTGCAAGCAAAGAAAAGCTTAGGCCTGTGGGCTTTTGCCTGAGCCTTTAGATCTGTGCTTCTGACTTAGACCCCTGTTCTGTCCTTATTAGGACTCTGAGAGCACGTAGGAGGTTGTCAGGAGGCAACTTTTCTGCAGCCACAAGATCAGCCTCTTATTGGAGAAGGAAGATAAGAGGTCAAGCATCTTTCTTTTTTCTATTCTGTGTCCTTCCAGAGACACTTTAGAGTGAGAAATTCTCATTTAATATGTTTCCATTTTCAGAAGACAATTGCAAAATTATATATATATAAAAGCCCCCCCTATATATTTAGTTTTATATATCTAAAAAAACTTAGACTTTTTGTATATTGTAGCCAAATATGAAAAATAATTCATAGTAGATTTGAAAAAAGAATGTAATGTGCATAATGAGAAATAAAATAGCTATGGGTTTTGGAGCAAAGGAAGTCCTGACCTCTGGTCCTGGCTTACAACTGACCTACTGTTTGGCTGTGAAAAATTCTTTCAACCTCCAACTCCTTTTTCTCCAACTGTAAATCTTCAATATTTGAGCAGTCTGAGGTGAATATGGTAAATCTTCAATATTTGAGCAGTCTGAGGTGAATATGTTGATAAATTTTTAGTCTATGAAGTGCTTTAGAATTGCTGATTGAGGCATTTGATAATGAATTGCAGCTGTAGTCATCTTATTAAGAAGGCTAATGAAATAGTTTTGGTTTGGAAGGAAACATTGTTCTATGACCCAGCCTATTCCTTGAAATAACATTCTGGGAATACGCCACAGTCAAATCATCAATTATTGTAAAAAATTAACTATCTTATATTGTTAAAGACTTATAAATGATTTTACTACCTGAGAAAAAAACCTTTGGAACTACTTGGCAGCTTTCCAGAAGCAATCTTGTATGTTTGAAAAATATCATGATCCACACTTACTCATAGTCTTCATGAACTATCATTGCTACAGTTTAACTTAACAGTTTATGGCTAATAGTCTAACTCTAGTTAAGACTGCCTCTTTAAATAATGTATTTGTGAAATCTTCTGTAGCTGTATTCCTAGCAGTCGTGTTTACAGTTTGTCACATATAGCAGCCTGGCTGTTCCCCAGAGCGTGAAACTTCCTCCCCTTCCCTCCTCCCCTTTGTAGGATATGTGTGTGTGTGTGTGTGTGTTCCTTGAAAACTGTCCAAGCGCAAACATATTTTTTTTCCTTAAATTAAACTGATATTTGAGCTATCTGCAGGTGTATTTAGCTGGGAGTTATACCTCGGTGGAAGGGATTATGGTTTATTTTTGCTTTGCTGATGGTATGTTCTAGGAGCACAGATCCAAGATGAATATTGGTTGAAGCCTTAGGAGTAAAATACGTGACCACATTTAGATCATGTAGTTCTTTCTCTTCTAGTTAAGTTTACAAGAAGTTTTAATTTCATCCATTTGAAGTTATCTTCATTCAGCTATTAGATACCAGAAGGTGCACTTAACCCAGTCAGCAGCTGAGCGAGGGTTTAGTCTGGTCACTACTTATTTTGGTTTACAACTAAACTTGTTCCTTTGCTCCATAGACTGACGAGGGCAGGTTTCTTTGCTGCACACTGGGAATCCTCCCGTGGAAAGAATGGAGAGGGATTGTGAGTCAGGGCCTTTGCAGAGGGGAAGTGCGTGGGCAGATCGCAGATGATTCACAACAGGGTCAGAATTATTTCAGATATCACAGCCCTTTGCTTATTTAAGGAAGCTGTATGGAAGGAGGGGTGGGAGGAAACAAAAGCAGCAATAGTGGTACCCTCCTCAAATATTGTTTAAAAACTACACAGCTCTAGGGGGAGTGTATACTAATAGGATAAATAAAATTCCCTAAACATTTTCAAGTTGGGAATGTTTTATCAGGCAGTAATTCAGCAACAATATGTACTCAGAAGCCTTTAAAACTGCCTAAACTAGATTTTCATGTGGACAAGTACCCAGTGGGATGCTGTCTTAGTCTAGAATAAATTAAGACTGTTTCTGGTTTGGAAAGAATGTGCTTTCCAGGGACAGTGATGAGTGTCATCCTCTTAAAGTAGCTGTGTGAAGACAATTGCCTCTGCCTAAGCAGTAAAAAGTGGTATCAGAAGATTATTTTTGGACCAGAATATAACGTAGAACTAGAAACTGTAACCCAGCATTTCAGAAAGTGTACGATAGCCTCCCCCTATCTGAAAGGAAAAATTATCCTGGAAAGGAGCTGGGATGATTCAGTATAACTAGCATAATCTTTTTGTTTTCTGTCATGTAGCATATGAGACTTTTGTCTAGAGTTGCAAGTGGTGTTTTTTTCAGTGAAATACGCACATTAATTCCAAAGCATGGCAAGGGCTTTTTAATGAGTAAGATTGTAACATTTGAAAGGCTCATTTTTAATTAGAAAATCTCTCTCTTTAAAATTCACTGTAATGGATTGCTGCATTGCTTAAAACAGAATAATATCTAGGACAACTTAGCTGACTGTCTTTGAACAGACTGATAAAAGCAGTGCTCTTTAGCAGTGTTATGTAGTACTATATGCAAAATACATTTGTTATATGAATCACTTCTTGCAGGTATAGATAGCAGAACAATGTATATATTATTTGCAACAGCAATTCTGTTTTTATTTAGCAGTGAATGGATTTAGTTTTTGAAGGATTTAGGTTCTAGTGCGTTAAATTACTATTACTGCAATTTGTAATTTCTAAGTTGTTCACCTACTTGTATAAAAAGTTGTCCTTATCTGAATTCCTTCCACCCTTTGGAGTGAAATTTCAGGGTTTACTTTTGAAGTTAACATAGTTAACATTTGGTAATTAAACCAGACCTATTCTATGTTTTGCCCTTTTGGATACGAAATTACTTTTTCAGGCCAGTGTAAACACTGTTAACTCCAACCTTGTTACATTTGTTTGACTTTTCCTCCCCCCACTCCTCAGGCATGTGCTCTCTGCCTTAAGTTTATCTCAAGATGAACTTGGCATGACAGTTACTTCACACCCACTGCCAGTTTAAAAATAAATCTTAATATGATTACAGTGACAAATGCATTGTACTGCTTCTGTAGTGAAGACTTGATAATTAAAAAAAAAAAGGGGGGGGGAGAAAAAACGTTGAAGTTTAGCTCTTTTGTTGTTTAGCAGACTGGTTTGCATCATTTGAAAGCTTCGGTTATCTTTCTTCCCTGCGTTTCCTCTCTGCAGGGCTTCCTCCGTTTACTCAGTTGTGAAGGAGGATGGAGGGGGTGATGAAACAGGTTTTTTTTGGTTGGCAGTTTTAATGATAGTGTTTCATGGCGTGATCCAAAGCCTGATGAAGCTGATGGACTTTGGATCAAGCTAAGTCAAAAAACAAAATCTGTATTTGGAAAACATCCTGCAGACTCTTTGAATGCTATATCTAGAAGTTAAATAAATGCTCTTAACTACAAATGACATTCCTGTCTTATCTACTGGTGCTTAAACCTGGCTCCCTGTTCTCCTTTTATTGTTTGGGCAGGGAAAAGCCTGGGTTGCTAGTTATGGTACAGACAAAACTGCTGTTCTGTTCATTGTGCAAGTAGTCTTATAACATTCAGACAAAATTCTTGTTTCATCCCATGGCAAAGTACATACAGTATATTGTGTGTGATGACAGAATATTATCATAATATGATGATGCATTTTGCATGAAGCTCTCCAGAATGCCTCATTTGAGCTTTTGCCATTGTAATTCCATGTATCATTTCAGTGTTAAGCAATGCCCTAGGGTCAGGAAAACCCATAAGATGCAGCTGGTAGTTAACCTATATGTCACTAGTCTGCACGGAGGATGTAAAACAGAACATTTCCATATGAATAACGCCATCTGTTTTTTAACTCCCTTGCATTTAGTTCTCAGCCTTCTCAGCCTTCCCCTGACACAGCCATCGCCCTGTATCTCCTTTCAGTTTCTTGTCATAACTCTGCCCAGTCACAGCCTTCATGACCCAGAGGGTCACAAAGCAAGAAAGTGTGTCTGGAGCTCAGGCTGCCCAGAGGTGATGTAATGTGGAGAGAGGGCAGGGGAAAGTTGAGGCTTAAGTTTGAGAGACCCTAAATAGTGCCAGATGCTGGACTGATGAGATAACTAGTAAGACCTGTAGTAGTAGACCTGGGGAGGGGGAAAGAGGGGGCTTAATTTTTTTCTTTTTTTTTTCTTCCCAACCTGAGGACCCTACAGATTTTCAAAGGCAGATGTGGACCCCATGCACATTTAAAATGTAACTCATCATTGTACTTAGGAACATGTTGGTCACCTTTTTCAGGATACCTATAGATTGTGAATGTGTTACCAGGTTTCAGCAGACCACAAACTCAAAAAGAGCTATTATGGATTGTCTTTTTTCCACTGTTGCCCAAATTCAAGTGAGACACAGTAATACACTGCACCACCTAATTTGGAATTTCTATTTCGTCAGTTTAGACAGTGTTGTTTATCAAGTGAAATGCTAACTTGATAACATTTTTTGAAAATTGTGTTTGCATGTGATCAGGGAAAACACCTCTTGTAATGGATACTGAGTTTCAGTATAGATACTGACTTGTGTGGGGCCAAGCTTTTAATTCTAAATAGTTTAATGAGGACCAATAAGCCTCAGCTCTGTTCTATTGAAAGCTGATTATAGCATAAAAATGCTGTAAGAAGATCCTTCAAGTGTAAGCGGGGTTTTCTTCTTCCTTGTGAACGTTTTGAAGGTACCATTGTTTTTGATCTTTGTTAACATTTGAAATTTCATGTTTTCCACGTGTTGTTACAACATCTTTTTGTTAGATGTTAATTTTCCTGTATGTAGAAGAGCTGCTACATACAGTAACTTTTTGTGACCCTACATTTTTGTCCAAGAGGCACATCTTCCAAAAGGGCATTTGTAGGTGACTTAAGAAAACTAGTACGACTGTATTAGCTGATATAACTTTTTTGCTTTTTGACCCAAATATTAGCGAAAAGATACTTAAGGCTGCCAACACCCTTGCAGATAAAAGCTTCCCCCCGCCTTAGTTTCCTCATATGTAGTACCAGCACATTCCTTAAGGGCATGTTATAAAAATAATGAACAACTTCTATATTATGCATACAGGAGCAAGAAAGTAAAGCTCCAGCATCAAACCAAAGGGATTAAGGCAGTCCCAGGGGAGTAAGTTGAAGCTGCAGAGAAACATAACCCTGATGGTACCCGTCTTGCCTTTGGTAATAGGGAGCAGCGCCTGGAATGTCTGCAGAGAGAACGCCATTGTCTGTGTTGGTGCTTTGAAGGATGTTCGCTGATGGGAAGGGGGGTTTCTGTCCTCTTTGTACTCTGGCAGGATTTCCGGGACGCTGTGGCACATGCCTCTAGGCAGCTTGGAAAGCCAGTGATTGAGGACAGAATCCTGAACCAGATCCTGTACTACCTACCTCAGCTGTACGAACTCAATCGGGACCTCCTGAGGGAACTGGAAGAGCGGTTATCTCACTGGTGACTATCAATAAAAGGATACCACTCCTTTGATGTTGAAATTTATCTGTGGGGCTTATGTGGCTCCATGTGACCATGGTTTGACTCTTGTTTGTGTTTCACGTGCGTTCTTAAATGACAGAATTGACTCTGAAAGTACAGGAGTTCATTTTCCATTTAGATGTATCCAGAAAGGTCCAGAAGGCGTGTCAATACATGCTTTTAGCAATCACACTTTTTTATTTAAAATTTCATTTTTAATTGAAAGTTCTGGTCCCTGCATGGGCATGATAGTGGACTGTTCCCTTAGAGGAAAAGGAGGCTGTCCTGAAGACAGGTTTGCATTTTAAAGGTAGTTGAGATCTACTAACCAGACACAGTGCTGATTGACAGCCACAATCCCATTGAAGTCCATTTTCAGTTACACTGGTGGATGTATCTAAATCAGCTACACAAAGGCACCAAAATGGGTAAAGACTGTAATCCCATGCTTGCTGTTAAGGGATGGAGACTGCATCTTGAAGTCTGAAGATCTGTCTCCTCAGAAATCCAGCTTGTACTAAAGTCTTCAAACAATTCAAGACCATTTTAAGCAGACTGTGTATTAAGTGGTTGTCATCTAACACCGAACTAGTGTGTTGAGGTGTGGCTGATAAGTTTTTTCAGAGTAGCTACTGAGATGGATGCCTATCTGCTGAACTGTAAGCTTTTTGTTCAGAACACAAACTAGCACATCTTACTGTGAAAGAGATGTTTTGCTGTAGGATTAAGATGTACAGTCTTTTTAGCTCTAATTGCTCTATTTTTTGTTTCTAGGCTCGAACATCAAAGAATTGCTGACATATTTGTAAAAAAAGGTCCCTACTTAAAGATGTATTCAACTTACATCAAGGAATTTGATAAAAATGTTGCACTATTAGATGAACAGTGTAAGAAGAATGCAGGTTTTGCTTCGGTCGTCAAAGACTTTGAGGTACTGTTGTCTTTTGTAAGATATATCCTATTTCGTGGCTTTTCAGCAGTTGTGATCCTCCATAAGGCTTTAGAGACTGTCCTCCAATTTGCTGTTTTTTGGGGTTGGGTTTTTTTTTTTTGCTGCAGTCTTGGCTTGAGACTTAGTAGGGTGGAAGTGGAAAGAAGTAAATTCAGACTTTGTGAAGTAACTGGTGATTTTGGCTACCACTGTAAGATATGATAAAGGAACTTGATTTTCAGAAAATGCAGAACTTGCTACAAATTACATCAAAGACACATTAACAAAATCTCTAGCTGCTTTTTATTATTTTGTCTCCTGATCATACTGATTAACTGTCCTATTTTAACCAGGTCGATTTCTCTACCACATCACAGGGCAGTAGCTTGCTCATGGGAATAGTGTTTCATTTCAGTTGGAAACATAAAAAAAAGTTAATTTTCTCATCTGCATATTTCTAGAAGTTTCAAACCCAGCACATGCAGCAATCAGATGAAAGCTGATTCATGTCGCTAAGAGCATTGCCAGATTTTTACATAACTCCTTTAAAACAAATCGGAGAAGAGGTGCAAGCTCCCTGAGCACATGATCCACACAAACTGTGAATTTACTTTCCATTACACGGGCTTTCCCCTTGGGTAATCCCTGCTCTGTTTGCTTACGAGTGGTTCGAAAGGCTCCTTGGAGTGGGCAAAGGAAGAGCTTGAGGTAGAGACAGCAGAGACAGGAAGGAGATAAGAGGCCTTTTTAAGGACTCGGTGTTTCAGATGCACTTTATTTTGAATGCAAACTCAAGACAGTTAACATTTTTGAAGCATGGATCTTTTAATTCTGTGTTGTCTTTAGAGGTGTGGATTAATTAAAACTTCTACAGTGAGCACTGCTGTCTTCTCTGCCTTTCTGCCTAATGGATGCTGACAGCAATTACAAAGGAGCACGCTGCCCTTGCCACCAGTGTTTCCTTTATTTCTACCTTTCTCACCTCTCCTCCTCCTAAGCAAAAGCACCTGTTTTGAATCCACAGAGTATGAGTGCTTACTGATGTCTCTTAATGCATGATTAATTTTGCATGCAGTCTTCCACACAGAAGTGCTTGCTCTGTAGTGTGGTGTTTAACACTGTGGTAGTGGCACCTTTTTAAGATAAAGCTTCTCTAATGTAATCGGTGGTTTAGGTAGGTATGTTTTCTTTGCTGGAACCCTTGACTGCCACAGAATCGTTACTCATTTTGGGTGTTTCTTTCAGATGAGCCCCCGCTGCGCTAGTCTGGCCCTCAAGCACTATCTGCTCAAGCCAGTTCAGAGGATTCCCCAGTACAGGCTCCTGTTGACAGGTACAGTCAAGCTCTTTTGCAGGCTTAAGAAGCCAGTCTTCACACGTCCCAGGAAACTTGTTTTCAGGTGGTCGTATCCATCTGTAAAGCGTGTTTATCTGACTTAAGATATGTGAAGCTTTTTTCAAGAACATGTCATGGGTTTAGAGGCTTTCTTTGTTAATAGATTGCAATAAGAAACACAAGTGAGGTGCTGATATTCCCAACGCTGTGGTGTGTTCTCTGATGGTATGTTCAGCAGTACTTGGAAAACACGAAAACTGCAGTGGGTTTTGTTTGTTTCTGTGGTAATAGAAGCCCATAATTTCCTTAGAGAGTTGGAATGCTCCTGCTTTGCTTTGGGTTTGGGTTTTTTTTTGTTGTTGGGGTTTTTTTGTTTTGTTTTTGGTTTTTTTTGTTTTGGGGGGTGGGTTTATGAAGGAAAAAGGTAGCAAGGAAAGCTGGAGCTAGGAGAAGGAAGCAAAAGATGTCTGTGCGACTGTGAACTTCTGCAAGTAGCTTCTCCATTTCTCCCCCACCCAGGTGTTTAATCTGTAAAATCCATTCTCTTTTAAAGGCAAAACACATGTTTTTAGCATATGTTTACCAGTAAGTGCGTAAGACTTGTTACAGGAGCACTGTAGGCTGAAGAGCTGGCTTGGGACTAGGTAATCTGGGCTCTACACCCTGCTCTGGCACTGGCATGTCTGAGTGACCTTGAGCAAGTCATCTGCATGATGCAGTGCTTTCTTTTCTGTAAAAGGGGGGCAATGATAGAGGCCTCCTTTGTAAAGTATTTTGAGATGTGTTTGTTGTAAGAGGGGGATGGCTCCTGTAAGGATTTGGAAATACTTAAGGCATTGTTTTTGAAAGCCATTGCTTCTTGATGAGCAATTTAAAAATAGCCTCTGTTTATGTAGTAACTGCAAAATAAAATGCTCTGTGACCTTTTTTTTTTGGCTCTGTAGCTGCTTGTTGGCATTTCCCCAGCAAGTACTTAGACTAGTGATGCTGTGGGAGATACAGACTTAAGTGTTATGCAGCAGTTACCAAGTTATTAACATTGACTGTTTTCATTTTAACCATCTCATTAAAGGCACAGGTGTTGAAAAAAGGGTGAAAACCCCTTATTAAATGGACTACTTTGTAGGGGAAAATCTTAGTGACTCTTAATTGATGAAATCAAACCATAAAACTGCATTTGGGGAATTTGCTTTATTTTAAAAGGATACTGACTTAGGGCATGGTATAGGCTTGTTATACACTCCGAAATCAGCGGCGCTTTGGATAAGTTCAGAGGTTTTAATTAAAAAGGTTGAACAGAGGATCAGGATGGAGTAGATGCCATTGTCAATATACATAGCAAAGCAAGAGATGTCAGGGGTGAATGGCACTGAAACAAAACTCAGATGTTGAATGGGAATTCCTCGTGATCATTAACTGTCATTTCAGCTGGGACAGGCTGTTTTAGACCTGAAAAAACTCATTCTGTGGTGATAGGGGTTGCTGTGGGTGTCCCCAGTCTGCAGACCTTACTGTGGCTGCCCAGCTTTAAATAGGGTTGCAAATGCTATTGACAGGAATGGGATTGCAATGCTGGCTGCTGATTTAGAAAAGTAATTTTCTTGTGTTCTATGGGAGCAATAAAAGAGGTCAGACTAAGAGTTTAATTATGCTGGGGCTGGGGAGTGTTATTTTGGATCTGTTTCATTTTCAATCTGTTCAAGCTATCATGCATTTCTGTTCTCACTGAGAATCTCACTCTTCCATATCTCTGTGGATGACCCGTCTGCTCTGTTACCTTCCAGCAGCTCTGTGTAATATTGAGCAATCTCTGTATAAACTTGTGCTGCAAAACCTTTGGAGGACACGCAGAATATTTGGATCTATTGTTGCAGTGGGCGTGATGCAGTGATGCAGCAGCTGCCCAGGCTGAAGACGGGGGATCTGTGGGCAAGGGAGGACGGGGCAGCGGGTGAGAGTAGAGGAGCAAAAATAATCCGGGAAATGAAGCTGCTAGGCCTGAGTCAGCAGGGATTTCTTCCGATTTAGATGTTCTGTGTCAGTGGGACAGCTTTGTACTGGTAACCTGCTGCTACGCGGTCACATCACGAGATTGTTGCTGTGCTTTGAAGTGGAGTTACTTTTGTGCTAACAAAGGCAGGAGCAGGTGGACTCATAAATCAGCCAAGGAGAGGCACAGCTCAGCTGTTTAATTATACAGCTTCTGCAGTCCAGCAAGGGAACTTCCACTTCCCCACATGCTGGCCCCCAGCTCTCTACTGCAAATATTAGATGGGGTTTGGGGGAGGTTAATTAGAGGCCTCTGATTTCCAGTAGAAATGAAGGAGAGGTGGTTCTCGTCTCCCAAAAACCTCTGATTTGAGTAGATGACTTGACTGTACAACACAAACAGGCACTTCATTGCCACAGGATAAGCCTTTCTCCTCTTTTTCTCAACATAAGCTTTGCAGAGAGAGAGTCTTTTATTATCCTTCACTGGGGTATAGTGAGGGGAGGCTGAGAGGGATGAAAAATCAGCCTTTGAGCACGCTGCTCCTTTGCAGGTTGGAAATAGAGTTGTCAGACTTAAGGCCAATTATGTGTTGGGGAACGATTGCTTTAACTTAATTAAATTAGACAACCTGAGACAAAAAGTAGTTAATGAAGCAGAAGAGATTTTTTAGCAGTAGAAGAAGTGATAGTCACTGCCCCCCAGCAAAAAGGACGACAGAATTGCTGGCTGCTGTCAGGTAGAAGTAGGGCATAAGGAAATTTTGTTCCTCACAGAAACAGTACTTGTGTGCTTTTGTATTGATTTTTGTTGTGTTTTGGGGTATCCAGCAGAGTTAAGAATTTAATTTCTAAGTCTGCCTTTCTGAAGGTATGCTTAAGGTCTTCCTAGTCTGAACAGCTAAAGCACATTTCAGAGGGGAAAATTTTTTTGGCAAAGACTGTAGATACCATTCCACCTTAATATTTGACTTCTGTATTTATTTTATCTAGGAATATTTTTGCTAAATTTTTACTGTAATGTTATTCATGTCTGCAAAATCCACTTGTCTATATAGTTTAAGCCAGTACCTCCAGAAAGTTGTTGCAAGCACAGGATTTCCAGTGTGTGTTCACAGAAGAGACTAAAAATATCTGTTCTGATGCTTCTCTGAAGCTGAGTTTTAGCTATGAACTGAGGTCCACTTACCAGATATACATAGAGAGTATTAAGATGAAAATTATGTAATTATCACTTTCAGGATTTTACAGTTGCAAGTTTTATTGACTGCTTCAGTTTTGTAAGGCAAAAGCTGCCTGCATTTTTAAATACAGAATTTTAAATGAATGCAGTTACGTTAAAATCTCTAATTCTCCCTCTTCTATTCACTGATGATATGATTTAAAATGCTAGAATATACCCATCCAAAAAACGTTTTTGAGTCATGTAAAGTGTTGTTGTTTTGGGGAACATGTCATAAAAGCACAAATATGCCAAGAACCAGTTCCCATGTTGGGTTTCTGGTTTTAAGTCTCCAGTGCAATTACTTTGGGTATTAAATTGGATGTCTCCGTGTACTAGGGACAGTTTCTTAGAGTGCCAGCAGTACATTTTTGCAGATGAGCCACTTAGACCCACCTCACCTCTTGTTCCCAGTCCGTAGAGGTGAGTGTGGGGTTGGCAGCTTTAAGAAACCGGTATTTCTGTATAAGCTGTAAGGACTCATTCTTTACTGGGAGGTGCCCACAGGAGTCTTTGTGCTGGCCCTGATGAAGATGGAGTCGCAATTGTAAAGCTTTAACTGGTTTGTTTTATGGTGGAACCCCAAGAGTGCTCTGCCTGGGCAGGACGGCACAGCTCCGACTTGAGAGAGCACCCGTCTGTCCCCTTGCCAGGCAGGGCAGGAGGGGGCGGCTGGTGTCCTGTGTGTGACAGGTTCCTCCAGGTTAAATCAAGTTAAAAACAACGTGAACTCTTCCCAGTTCCTTTCAAAATACCTCCTGTTGATTCTCCCCCCCCGCCCCGCCAGCTTCTTACCAGCATAACCCGAGGTGAAGCAAGATGAACTTTGTTTTTAATGGAATATGTGCCCACCTAAATATTGCACTGGAACGTCTGGTAGCTACTACAGCACAAGATCCTGAGGGATGTGAAGGATGCAATATTTATGGAGTTTAGCTCGAGAGGTTTTGGTGCCATGTCAGACGTGTCTTAAAAGATCACACATTGCCCAGCGTCTGCTAATGATCAGACAAAACTTGGAGGAGAGCAGAAAGCTGTGGGTGTTCCTGTGGCCCAGCCAGACCTCCCAGCGCTCCCTCCCCGCTTCCCTGCAGGAGACCCCAGCCAGTTCCTCTTCCTTCACCTCAACCTGCTCTTCATGCTTCTCTCTTGGATCCTCCCTTAGGTCTTTGCCAAAAAATAGAAGTACAGTGCCAAATATTTCTCTTCCTGTAGTTCTGTTTTTCTCAAAGCTTTCATTAACTGTGACAAGATTTCTCACTCTTTGTAGCATTTCTACTGCAGAAACATGTTTCATAATTCCTTTTTTTTTTTTCTTTTGCATAAGGAAAAGATTACAATACACTGAGCAGTCTCTGAGGGGCATGCATGAAGCAAGACATCTTATGAAGGCAGGAACAATTGGCTCCTGATCCTTCTTGAGTAAAAGGATGAATTTGGGTAGGGCAAGCATATGGGAGTTGAATTATTTCACTCCTACATGAAACTTGTACAACCGTGAAGCTAAAATCGAATGCTTGCTAGATCACATATGATTAGTTTTCAGTAGATCTGCCAGAATCTTAACACCTCATTTAAAAGGTAATTATAAATCAGTATTTGTTGATATTACCAATCTAATATGTACATTTCTTTGAAAGTTTCTGGTTTGGTTTCGTTCAATTTTAAGCAGTTCAAAGCTGTAGCTTGTAGGGAATAGATGGTTGACTTTTTACTGAGGGTCTATATTAATTTTTGACAGGATATTGTACTTTTTGGTGAACTTGACACTCGACCAGGGAATGGAAACTCAAAGGGGATGTTTTCTTGTATAGTCATACATTTGGAGTTAATTTTAGCTAAGTAAAATAGATTTTAAAACTACCAAGACTTTAATGGATTGAGGGTGCCATCTCGTGGTTGAGGAACTAAATTTATAATTGAAAACCAAAAATGCCTATTTGAACATGGAGGGGGGGGTGTATGTATAATATTTTTATTACTGAAAAATATTAATCATAATCAGATCTTCTATAATGGACTACTTTTTTTCTTAGCTCCTATAGACAAGTTAGGTGCTCAGGCAAATACCTATAATCTTCAAAATTTTTTGCATTGGCTTAAATGTAAATGATTGCAAGTATGTACTTATTTTTCACTTGCTTGCTTTGTTCTGGAATAATATATACAACATATAATTTGTCTTTGGAGAAAGCCACTGCTTCAATAACCTTCTCTTACCTGAGCAAGATATCACGATATACTTACATTATGGAAATGCTAGTTTTCCTTTTGTTATTACTTTGACATTTAAAAGATTAAGTAGTAGACCTTTGTGGCATAGATCTGCTTGAAAAGCAGGTTTCCAGGAAAAAGGTGGGTTTTACTATTTTCTGGTGCTGTTTATTTCTTTAACAAAACTCTCTCTATATTATTTTTTTCTTTATACAGATTATTTAAAGAATCTTTTAGAAGAATCTGCAGACTATAGAGATACTCAAGGTAAATGTCTCTTTAGATTAAAGAAATCCCAGCTTACGTACGTATGATAATGTTTCTAAATTTTAAATGCATGCAAAATGCTAAGCCAGTAATAGGAATGTTTTCTATTTAGTTCTAAGTTTCTCAGCAGAGATACTGAAAGACTGCAAACTTGTGTTTCAAAAAAGTTTGGAGCTGACAGTCGTATCAGCTCACTCGAGTTGAAACCAAGAGATAAGAGTGAAGTTCCACAGGCAGCTTAAGCAGGTATTTTGGGCACTGCTATTGAAAGAGACAGTCCTTGCATGCGTAGACCTTTCACGATAGGCAGTCTGGTCTACTGGCTGCTCTCCCCCAGCTATGAGCCTTTCTGGCCTCCGCCTCTCTCTTTGTGCCAGGGCAAGTGTTTGCGTGGTGGGATTGAACAAGATCAAGGAGCTGATCTGGGTTATATTTCACCTGAGAAGCTCTCCAGTTTGACTTGTCACAAGTTGCACAAACACAAGTGACTTCCGCAATTTCTGCATGTGGGTGGAAAGGAGATAAGAGGAAATGAGAAGGAATAGTTGGTGGTGGAAGAGGACAGGACTACATGTTTCATGGTAGTTTGGGATTAAGCTGGTTTAACTCAAGTGTAGCAATGCGATGCATGTTCAGACTGTTTTCTTCTTCCACGTGTGTGCCTCAGCGGTACTAGAAATGCTCCCAGTCAATGCTTCCATTTCATTTGCATGAGCCCCTGTCACTCACTTCAGTCTCTTTAGTGACATTTGTGCAAGCCCTTTACCTTTAGGAGGGTTGTGCAGATGTAGTTGATAGAACTGCAATAAATGAGTGCCTTTAATGCACTGAGCCAAGTTTGCTTTCTAATAGCTTCCTCTGCTGATACAGTACTGTAAAATTTATGAGTAAATATCTCTCTTAGGACATTTAGATGTATTTGTTTGAGTACATTGAAAATATAAGCCAAAAATATTTTAAATTATGACTCTTTGAAGAGATAGAAAAGTTTTTCTGGCACTTCTTATGGTTGTGAACAAACTAATTCTTGCACCGCGCATTAAATAATTGACCACTTGAAAAGTCAGGTCCTTAAATATATATTTTACTTTACATTTTCTTGTGACTTCTCCAGCTTCTATGGGTTTTGTAGTTGTACCTTCCACAGTATTTTTCTCTCCCTTCATACATCAAAGATAAAAGCAGAAGCTTAGTTATAACAATAACAGTGTTAATTTTATGCATTTAACATGTTTGGTAGTCTACCTTTGAAACTGGGTAAGAAAAGAAAATCTAATCTTTACTTACGAAGATCTTTCTTGTGATCATTAAGCTTAAATTAGTTCTGACTTTGCTTAGTAGTTAAATTCCATTGGTGGGGAGGAAGACTAGGTTTGATTATGGTTAGTATTCTTGGAAAAAAACCCAAACACCACAATTCTTCCTGATGACCTTCATTTGAATACATTACTCCAGCTAAGTGGTATAAGAATTGGAATGCTCTTCCCTGCCAAAACCCACTTTGTTTATGGACTTTGACCCTATAGATTATTTTATGTTGTTGTTTAGATTTGTTTAGTCTTGGCTTTGTAAGTAGCCCTGAGATCCTGGAACTTTCCCTTCAATAACCAGCAAATTTTCTCTAACATTCTTCAATCTATCTTGAAGTCAGTGAGTAAAATTCTAAGTTTTTATTAGATATAATAGCTGATAGATGAAGGAAAGTGTAACAAAAAATTCAGGTACTCATTCCTGTCTTCATGAATTTAGCTAAATTTCCCTTCATTTTCTTTCAAGCAGATGGGAGCTGGGGAGTGTTTTGGCTGGAGCAGCTCCAACATTTCCTAGTAGGAGACCACCAGCTATTTTTCAGCAGGCTCAGCTGACATCGTGACATCTATATCTAAACTTAAATTTTGATCAAATGCTTGATATGTGCTATGCCTTTTAACTCTTTGACTCCTGTGCTTGCATTGCCTTGGTTCATGAAAATCTTGAACAAAAATTCTCCTTAGATTAGCTTAGGAGGAGCTTTTTGTTCGCACCTCAGTTTAGTTTCTTATATGGCTTCATGACCTTCTGAACTTTTCAGTTCAGAAAGCTGTATCTTTTAACATGCTTTCTTTCTGAATATGAACTGAACAATAAGGGAAGTCTATACATTCTACAGTACTAATACTCTAATGATTATCTGGGAAAAAAAACCACCAAGGCTTCAGTTTTACCTGGTTTGGTAGGCTTCTCTGTGGACTTTTAAGCTAATGCAGTTCCTTTATTTGGAGTGCCTGACTGCACTTCAATTACTCAGAAGGTGCTAATTGCTTTAGAGACTACATTTTATCAGAGCAGTTGCTCTAGCTTTCAATTAAATGAGTCTTTTTTTTTTTCTACTTAAGTAAATTACAGGGTTTTGGATAAGATTGTTGGATGGGTTCTGTCTCGTATACGCTCACTGTTCAGTAATTTACGCAACCCTTTTATGTAACCCCTTCTTGCAGTTACACCTTAGCATATATTACACCTGAGTTGCTAGTTATTAAATAGCAGTACTTAATAAAATCCCTCATCTTTGGTAACTCTTCTCTTTCAGAGATTTTTTTTTTTTTTTTTTTTTTTCCTTCTGGTATTAAAAGTTTGAAATTTAGACATTTGAACTTTATACTGTTATCTTGAGGTGCGGCAAAACTAAAGGCAGGAGAAAGAAATTGCAAAGATTTAGATAATTTTTCTAGGTAGTCTTCCATGACTGGCACTGGAGGCAGTTGTGTAAAATCGAAAAAACTTAATCTCTATGTAGTCTCAGTTAAAATGTTGTTAACTTTTCTGCTCTAAGTAGAGACGTTGAAATTAAAGTAATTCTTTGTGTGAGAAACTAGAATTTAATTTTGCTTGTGGACAGTTTTGATCAGCTGTAAGAAATGATTGATGCTGTTGGTTAAAGCAATGACTTGCTAGGGTACACTTATTAAACCATGATCCAAAGACTGGGACCTATGGGAAGTGCTCCTGAATGCAGTGACTGTACAATCAGGTCCTTGAATCTTGGTGTGATGTGGAAGGGCAATATTGTACCTGTGCTTTACATAATACCAATGCTAACTAGTCTGTATAACCAAAGCATCATTTCTTCATCCTTCAGATGCTCTAGCTGTTGTCATAGAAGTTGCAAACCATGCCAATGACATCATGAAGCAGGGAGTGAGTATTTTGACTTACGAACCTGGTTGATTAAAGCTTTTTCTGTCTTTTTTTTTTTTAAAGTCACAGATGCAAGGGCAATTACTTACCTTTGGCTTTTTCTCCCTGTAGGATAACTTTCAGAAACTCATGCAGATTCAGTACAGTTTAAATGGACACCATGAGATTGTACAGCCAGGAAGGGTAGGTCCTCCAGATGGCATTCAGCAGATTGCAGTGAAAGTGCAGCACAGACGATATGCAAGCAAAGTACTGAAGGTGGCATATACCGAGAAGAAAAATGGTCCATCACTTAATTATTCGGTTCTGACAGTCAAATGAATACTGCCTCTCCATATGTGTGAGGTTTTTTTAGACATTTATCTGATGAAAACTTACGATTTTTAGAATATCATTCCTTGCCAAATCTTGCAGGCACGTTTTATTCCTCAAGCTTAACCTTGTATTTGTCATGGTTTCAAGTGTAGCATGGAAAACTGTAATGCAGCCATTCACAGTCACTTTTAGAGAAACCTAAGGATGAACAGCCTTTCTCAGAAAGGGAACCTCGAGTCCCAAAACTTCTGCAGCACTTCTAGTGTAGTAGTAGTAATAATAATAATCATAATAATAATGATGATGAAAAAGTCAGCTCATTTGTACAGCTTGTGCCCTGAAAAGCTAGGTTTTGAATAGTTTGTTTTAATTTGCTAGGTCTTTCTCAAAGAGGGAACACTGATGAAGCTGTCCCGGAAGGTCATGCAGCCACGAATGTTTTTTCTGGTAAGATGCCGTGTATATTGCTGTGTGTAATTTTAAGTGGTTGAAACATTACACTGCAAACATAAGTAACTAATAACTTCAGGTAGTGGAAAAAATGACCAATTGTTGCTGTTCTACTTGCTCAACTCTAGTTTAGAGAGATCATTTGTTGCATATGTACTAATTTTAGTAGAAAACTGTTTCTCACTAAAATGTGCTGTTTTGAACAATGCTCATTTAAAATTTGAGTGCTTTTATGAGAAGGCCTTACCTGTGGTAGTGCGAAAACTTAACACAGTTACTCCATCCCACTTAGCCGTACCAGATCTTAAAACCTACACCACTGCCCCTGCTATTGCAGCCTTCCCTCCCTCCCTCCTCTCTCCTTCCCTGGCACGAGCCTGCTTGCATCCTGAGCGGAGCGCTGGGCTGGAAGTGCAGGGTTCTCTTCCTGTCTCTGCTGCTGTTTTGTTTTAAAATGTCTGTGCATCCCTGAAGTTTCTGTTTCCACTTGAACCTTTTGTTTATCTCTTCTATTTAGATAGTAAAGCAACTGTTGCTGTGTGTAATTTGTGGCATTATTGGTCCACAGTCCTGGCTGAGATCTGTCTTGTAGTTACTCTAGTATGAATAAATATTTCCCTGAGCAGCCATGGAGTATGATTCTAAGCTTGCAAGTGCCTGGAGATATTGTGTAGCATATAAAGCACTGAGATAACTGCAAATGATATCAGTTAAGGTAGTACTCTCAAAACTCTGGTGCTATCTCGAGCTGGACCTCCCAAATCAGATGTTGCTAATTTGAGTGGCTCTAGCTTGGATTTTCTTTGTTTTGTTTTCTGGGGTGGTGGTTTGTTGTTTTGTGTTTTTCTTAAGATATAAAAGGTGCAGGCTAGTGTTTATACCTTTAGACACTTAAGCAGTGATTTTTTTTTTTTTTTTTTCCATTGATCATGTTGTGAAGATTTAATAAGGCTCATGAAACATTTGGTTAGTTTGCAAAGAACCTCATAGCAAAAACGTATGAGGCAGTTCAGTTTTCTGGTCTGTTTATGTGCAGTAAATGAAGTTTGAATCCATGTGTTGAACAACACAGAAAAGAAAAAAAATCTTAATAGCTGTTCAGTAAGTGCACTGAATGAAGCCAAGTCTGGTAGAACAGGAAATAAACAGTAGATGCACATTTAAACTGGTAAAATTCACATGGTACATATGGATAAGTTTCTCCTTATAATCATAAATTGCTAATCTTAATTCTGCTATCTCCAAGTTTCTGGAATGTTTTGCTTTGTTTGAATTGTTAATTCTACTATCCTTTTAAAGTAGTTTGTTATATATATAGCTGTTATATATATAGCTGTGTACACGAGAAACATTTTTGTCCTTTTTGACAGCCTGTTCATTGACATCCATGCACTGTTTACTCATGTGCCAAATGTATATTTACCCAAGGAGGATATAAATAGACACCTATTGTTATCTAAATTCATACAGTAAAATGTTTTGGGGGTTCTAAGTGGAATAATAGGAAGTAGAAGATGCTTTTCTGGACAGTTGATCTCAGTGCTGTATGAGTTTTATACTTCCCGTAAAATGCATCTGAAATTATCTGTCTCTAAAGAGTATTTAGTTATTAAAAAGCTTTGCTTCTATATTACAGTTCAATGATGCCCTGTTGTATACTACTCCAGTTCAGTCAGGGATGTATAAACTCAACAACATGCTGTCGTTGGCTGGAATGAAGGTGAGTCACTTGTTAAAATGAGTCTTTCTCCAAATCTGTTTAAACTCAGGCCTTCAAATTTTCAAACGGAAGTATGTTTATTGTTGGAAAGAGATATTAAAGATGCTTATGTTCCAGAGCAATTCTACAGGCTTAAGGTTTCTTGCATAGTATGGCCCGTGGGATTGCTGTCTAGGTTTTCCTAAAAAACTCTGTTGCCACAGGAGCATCTCAGTTCCATTTCATCCAGTATCATCCTACTCTGAAATAGTCTGCCTACCTATTTCTTGTGTTGTATTTTGTTTAGACTGCCTCACTTTTGCCTTGTAACTGCTTTTTAATGCCCACAGCCAGAGATTAGGCATCTCTGCCTGACAAGCTTCTGGTGGATCAAATCTCCATGGTTTACAGAGACCTGCTAACTGTGAGGGAATATACGGCTTTTGTTTCTGAGCCTTTGTGAAAAGCATCAAAGTTATGCCCTGAGCCCCTCTGGGTAGTGATAAGGGACATGCACGCCACATATAGACACGGTCTCTGGCATGACAGTGGGAACAACAAACTGTCGCCTGGGGAATCAAGTAACTTGTTTCTGGTGCTGTCAGAGAAGAGCACCGAGTCCAGCTGCAGTGCAGATCTGGTGCCCGGGTCCAAGCTTTCGCAGGCAGAGCTGCAAAATCTCCTCTGCCAGCAGATGTCTGGTAGTGGCTCAAAACCTCTCTTAACTTTTAAACCTCATTATGTTTGAAACTTGGTAGCTCAGAAGGATCAGCCAGGTGATCCGGCCCATGGGGGTATGGGGCAGATGCCCACTCTGGGGTGCACCAGTGAGCTAAATCTTGTCCCGCAGCAGCGCCTTTTTTTGCCCAGTTGCAGGAGGTACATAGAGGGCTATGGGCCTATGTTGAAACACGGTGGGAGGTGTCTGACAGCTCTTGAGTTTCATTCCCCTCTACGTCTCTGGTGTTTGTATGGGACCACAGTGAAATAAAATGGTGGGCTGCATGTAATTTTAGGGTAGCTGGGCCTTCTGGACTGGTGTATGATCTCCTACCTTTGAGATTTTTTGCTCCAATGTACCCCTTCTGCAATAAGAAAACTAAAGAGAAAACTAAAGCAAGTATAAAAGTACCATTTCAGTTTGAATGTCAGGTTTTCTCTCTCGACTGAAGGTTAAAAAGCCAACCCAGGAAGCATATCAGAATGAACTGAACATTGAAAGTGTAGAGAGATCCTTCATTCTTTCAGCAAGGTAAGTCTTACAAATGAATAATGATTTAAAAAACATGTGATTTCAAACAGGCCACGTAAGCTTTTTACAGCTTATTTTGTACTTATGTAATGAAAAGTTACCCTTGGCTAGAGTAATTACAGACTAGAGGGAATGACAGATGGGTTTCTGGAAATAAGGTAGGCTTTGTTCTAATTTACTTTTGCTCACATTCAAAATCTGATTTTGAAAATTTAAGTTTATTTTTAAATGGGCCAGCAGAAAGGAAGCCTGGTCACATGTAGTAAGTTTCACAGATACCATCTGAATTTGTAGTCTCTAATACAGCTCACCCTGACTTGTAAGGAAGACTGCCCATTGTGAAGTGATGGATAGAAGCACAAAAGCTATAGTAAATGTGGCTGGTATTTGAGCAATTTGGGCTTAAGGCTGCAGCTGGTGGGGATTCTGCTGTCCTCAAGACAGTTGACTGTTAATCAGAGCGAATAAAACTCTTGCTTGGTTCCTCCTTTTCAGCTTAGCTACACCTTCAGAAACTTCAAGTAAATTGAAATGTTATCCTCTCAGTGCCTTTCATTGAGAGGAACAAGAATTAAAATTGTTTAAATTTAATTAATCTTAGGCTTTGCTTCTCAGTATTTTTTTGTTCTTCCAGAGTTACTGATATGCTCTGTCAGTGCGTTAACAGGACAGGATATGAAGCCTGACAATACATTTTGGTATTATTATTGGCAACTGATATAAACTGGAAGAAGTCATCACGGTCTTCTAGCTAAAATAACAGTGTAATTGAAACAAGAAATTAATCTCAGTGAACCTGAAATTATGGAAATGGCAGCAATTACTGGAATGGTGCTTGTCTTTACCAGAAAACCAAATTCTCCATGTAGCAGCAAAAGGATACACGGCCACTAAACCAGGGCAGCTCTGGTCTGCCTTCACCCACATGCCTTTAGCAAAGGCCTGCTTTTGTGGATTGTTGTTTTTACTGTGTTTGAGTTGGAGTTTTATATGTTCTGACATTTGTGACAGTGCTGATACTAATGAAGACAGACATGTTTTCTCTTTTGTTTAGCAAAGCTGAGCAAGGGCAGACCGCTTCTTTTTGTGTGACCTTGTAAATACCGACATGAGGATGTCTGCACAAAGATAGCACTATCTCTAGCTGAGGGGTAGACCAAGGTTAACCTTGTTGAAGTAGCCAAAGGAAGTAGCTCAGCTGTCTGAGCAGTAATTATTTACAACAACAGACTTTAAAGGAGTATTTTTGTATTTTTTCAACAAATGTAAATGTTTCTTATGGTTCTTCTGCACATTGGGGAAGCAAAGATGCATTTCACAGTTTAGGGTATGATTCTGCTCCAGTATAATATGAGCAGGTCAGTGCTGCTTAGGTGCCTTGGTGACTGGATGTCGCACAGATATATGAAGACATTTATGGGATTGCAGTAGGCAATGTGGATTTACTTCTGCTTGACTTGAAACAGCATTTCACTTTTAATTCAGTCATTTTAAAAAATTGTAAAAAATCATTGGAACTTGTGAAAAGATTATCATCTTGAAATACAACCTACCTGTTTTCCACAAAAAGGATAGACTTGTCTTTCTGAGGAATTGATTAAATGGTAGATTAAAAGCAACTCCTGTGAAATACATGTTGGTCCTTAGGAGAAAACCCCTATATATAACATTCTCATCAAATTGGGCAGTTTGTGACATGCTTTTGTCTTGACCTTGAAATTACTGGAATTACCCTCATGTTACCAACTAAAGCTGCTCTGATTTGCTCTTTCTTTTTTAGTGTTGTTGATCTTGCATCTTTGGAGAGCATTCAGCTCTGTTATTTTTATCCTTGCTGGAAGCTATGTGTGGGCAAGAGCCCTAAGTTACACAACAGTGACAAAGGGAGGTTGCATTTGCTTGGGATGAAGGAGGTGCTGGGGGCCCCAGGTGTAAATGAGGATTTTCAGGTTGTTATCTGTCTGTAAGCGAGGCCTGGGTCTGTTGTGGTGTAGGAGGGAAACAAGTGAAAAACTACTAGCAATAGGTGCTTGCATATATTTTTTCCCAATTAATTATAATAGTATATAATAATGCTGTTTTTCCTGTTAATAAATATCCTGGATGTGAAGAGAAACAGTATCTTGCCAATACAGACTGCATCTTCCTTTTGATGATACCTCATTCTAACAGCTTCTTGGCTCCTATGTGGTTAAAAATCTTAATTACAAAACTGTTCAAATTAATCTTACACACATTGGAGACAAATTTCACCTCTGTGTTTTTTCAAATAATAAGCATTATGTGGAGTGTACACCAAAGAAGAGATTCTGAAATGATCCTGGGGGCAGACAGGGAGTGGAGCAATTAAGCTGGTGAAAAATTGCTGGTAATAAAAAAGTAAGCCAGTTAATAACAGAACTACAGATAGATGCTGAGACAAGAGTCTTTGTCTCTTCAGGTTTAGTTTTACTGACTGCATTAGTATTCTGCTTTATCTAGTCTGGGTTGAGGTTTCAATTTTCCTGGGATATCTGTAGGAATGTGTGTCGTTTTACATGGTACAATGCAGTATTGTGCTAGAAATCTCTTAATCGGAGAAACAAGTTAGCACATCTGCACGATACAGCACTGTACAGAAGTAAAGCTTTGGTCCTGAAAACAATAGCCATGCCAGCCTGACATGGCCAGCTGGCCCCGTCCCCTTCGATAAGGCTAGCAAAGAGCTACCCAGGCAGACATAGCTGCATCGCCTCCCCTAATGTAAGGATAGATCCTGCAAGACTAGCTCAGCTGGGAGAGGTACCCTAAGGCTCTGATCCTGGGAAAAAGAGGGATATACTTGTGTGAGCCCTCCTGGGACCACCTGCCTGCTTAGCTCCATTGGGCAGCTGCGACGTGTAGCACACGCGTTTGCCAGTGATAACAATTGCTGGGGCTCTCTGCAGTCCATTTAAAGTTTTCTACTGTTTTGTTACATCTTGAATAAATAAAAAATAATACTACTTTTAAAAGAAACTAAGAAAACCCTGCAACTGTAGTAAAGAGAATTCCTTTTGAAAGGATGCAACAAATAGTGGATCTGCGGCGAGGGAAGAAGTAGGGCTGTGCAGCTGCCAGGGAGGGCTGGGAGTGACAGCAGAAGAAACATTGCCTATTCTGCTGCGGCAAACCATTACATCAATTCAGTTGCTGATGGCACCGCCTTTGCTCTTAAATTCTGAAGGACTGTAAGCAACCCTAAAGACTAGCACTAGCAAACCTACCAAGTGCGAGCTCCCTAGTGAAATATTAGGGCATAAGCCATTGTCGTGGTTTAACCCCAGCCAGCAACTAAGCACCATGCAGCCGCTCACTCACTCCCCCCCCACCCAGTGGGATG
>JANHGO010000049.1:5501958-5566186 GCA_024606505.1 Aquila spilogaster
GCCCTCGGGTTCGCGCCCGGCGCCGCGGTGCAACCCAGCGCGGCCGCTGTCACTGCCGAGCGGCGCCGTTAGGTGCCGCCGCCGCGGGAGCGGTTGGCGGGCCGGGAGCTTTGCTGGCAGGACAGCTCCGGCTCCGGACCTCTGCTGGGGCAGAGGCGCTGCGTAGCGCCCAGAGGGTCCCCGGACGGCTTGGGCTGAAGGGACCTGCGGCCCGTCCGGTCCCAGCCCAAGCCGTGGGTAGGGACACCTCGCACCAGATGAAGCTGCGTAGGGCTCCGTCCAGCCTGGCCGTCAGTGCCTCCGGGCACCGGGCAGCCGCAGCTTCTCCGGGCAGCCTGTGCCGCTGTCTCACCGCTGTCTCAGTGAAAATCTTTCCCCTGACATCTAACCGAAATCTGTCCTCTGTTCGTTAAAAGCCGTTCCTCCTTGTCCTGTCTCTGCGCCCCCTGACAGAGTCCCTCCCCAGCTTTCACTCTTAGGTGCGGGACCCGCCCCGCTCCTGCCGACCTGCTACCCGTACCGAACTGCTGCCATTCCTGCCGCTTTCCTTTACCGTTGTCGATGGGACGGCCAAAAGAGCTGCGAGGCAAATTCCTCGTTTAAAAGCAGAGCTCCCCGTGCTGGGGAGAGTTGCGGGTGCTTTCCTTTCTCTTTGTTTATCCGGTTGTGTCAGTAGAACTTTTGTTCACCCATCTGCTACATTAGTGGGTTCCTTTCTTAGGCTGCTTGAAGATGGGGATGGGAGTCATTTCTGCATTGAAAAGATGCCCTGTGGAATCATGATGTATTGAGTGGAAACACAACTAATTACAGTGCAAGCTTGAAGCAGCAAAGTGTTTCCTGTAAGGATCTGGGGGGAGGGCTGTTTTAAACCAAAAGGAATACGGATTTCAGGCAAAAACAGAAGTCAGATTCTTAGCGTTTTCCTCTCAAATATGTCAATTTGTTTTCTAATCTAGCATTAGCTAAGTTTTCTGGGCTCTCTTAGTTAATCAGAATTTACTGGAAAATAAAGAGTCATTGAATGCATCCTTCCGCTCCATTTCCTATGTCCCCAGTGGAACTGATTTTGGTTAGTGCTGAAAACCATGTAATAAAGCGGTGTATTACCTCCACTTAACAGCTGGATTGCATGTTCACATCATTAAGTAGTGCTACTGGTAGTACAATTCACTGCTGCCTTTTTTTTAAGAGTTAGACAGCTGTGCAAATAGAAGATCTGTGTTAGGGGGTGCCCAAGAGCTTAGAGCTGGACTGTTAAAATTAAATTGAATACAGCACTAAGTTTCTGAATGCTGGGTGGGTTGCGAGCAACTAGCAGTCACTGCAGAGCTTGCAGGGTCTGCTGTGCTGTTAGGGGTCGTGTTGTGATGGAGTGCGTGGGGAAGGTGGAAAGGGGGCGTTCACGTGGGCGAAGTCACTTGAAAAGCAAAAGAGAAAGGGATGCTGAGGAGTATCAGTAAGGGGAAAGTGGGAAGACTTCTGGAAAATGTGAATTTTAGCAAGCGGTTAGATGGGGAAGGCATAGAGAGTGCTGGTGGGCACGGAGGTGGAGGTGAGAGGCTGTGGAGAGTGTTGAAGGGGGGTGAAGAATATATCCCGTGTGATGGATTATGTGAGGGTAAGAAAATATCTGGGGAACAGGCAGAACGGGATCAGAGATTCATGATCTCGTTGACAGTGCCATGACGACTTTTGGCAGTTCAGATAAGAAGCTCACGGGCAGGGCATGGCTCAGGAGACTGAGCACTGAGGAGACACTTGTAAAGGTTGCACATCTGCCTCTACGTGTTGTCTCAGGCTTCTGAAATACATAGATGTGCTTTATAAGGCTAGTGCTTAAATAGAAACACACCACCTCCTATGTTTTGGTTTCAGTCCAGTGACGTTTGGGATCTATTTCCCATACTGAAATTATTTAAATTGCAAATTCAGTCATTACACCGTTTTTGTGCTATGTAAAATAGCTTTCTGATAACTGGGTGATAATGCAGATTAAAGGTACAGATGTTCATGTGAAGCTTTCAGGTGGGACTTACATTGCCTTCTGCTCTTCATCCAGGTCAGCTTGGAGGGCTGCAGGGTCTCTCTGGTGTCTTGCTTTAACGTACCTTTACAACAAAGCAATTTGGTAGAGTGTTATCAGTATTGATTCAGTATTTGTAGTTAAGATTTGCAGAGATGAGTGACCTCAACTTGGTAAGCAGGACTCTCTGGAAGGAACAGTGATAGCTGAGGTGGGGAGAGAAGTACTAAGCACAGCTTCTGCCTGTTGCCTGAAGCTGTGGAAGGCGGCAGTGGCCCAGCCTCAGCTCTGTTCCAGCTTGCCTTTTGCCTCTCTACATGACACCATGCTTTTTCCGTTTTTTCCGCTTCCTCTACAAAATTGTTTCAGTTAAATCTCAGCCCAAAGCTGGCTGTTATTCAGCAATAGGCAAAGCAGTTCTTTCATAGCTGTTGTCTTCATTTACAAAAATGTGTGTGTAAACCTGGACTTCTTCAGAATTAAGTAACTATAGCACTTACTTAAAACACTTGTAGATAATTTAAAACCGATCATGCTGTGGTGAGAAACCTGTGGATGGTTTCACCTTTCAGTTGCAGCTAATGTTGCATTGCTTGCTCATATGCTGCACATTGTTGTATGTGATACTGATGAATGCACATTTACTCATTTTCTGCCTGGATCTATTGTGCTGTCTCCAAGTATGTGTTTTGCCTTTAAAAGGGAAAAACAAAAGCTGAGTTATGAGTTTGACAGTTATTATTTCTTGCTGAAGAAACAGCCCTTATATGTGAATCGATACAGATTATTTAATGTAGGCAGAACATACAGCTCAGATTCAAAATGTGACTTGACAGCAGCAATGAGAAATATGTAGTGCATTTTAGTGTCAAAAATGTAAATCAAAGGAAAAAAAAAATTAGCAGGAACAGAATAAACAAAACCAATGTGACTTTTCCAATCAAACCTCATTGCTTTTGAGGACTGAAGAAATGGAGCCTACAGGGTTTAATGCCCCTTTAACCCTCCAATATGTCAACTCTTATTATAGTTACTTGGCTTTATCTCCAGATGTGATCTTAAAAGGTTGTTTATGCGTCTCTTGCACTTACCCTAAAGTTTTCCCCAACTTTCCTGTGTTATTTCAACAAGTCGCTGGACAACCTGAGATTTTGAAATTAATGTTTTCCTTTTGCAGTTTGTTTAGGATGTTTTCTAAAAATGTGGTGGCTGGAAACCATCATTCTCCCTTGTATTTTAAAAACTACACGTTCTCTTCCGGGATGTCATGACTCACTCCTTTTCTCGTTTACTTTTTAGCATTGTGACACCTGAAAAAATCAAAGTCTCTGCTTAATAAAACAAACACAAATTAGCAGGAAATAAATTAATGAACTCGAAATACTTTTTTGAGGCATTTATCTAATAAAACCTTTGTGTAAATATGGAAGTAAAGTAACTGAACTGAAATGTCTGTTAGGGTCATTGAAATTTAAGCTGCTCAAGAACAGGAGGTTTACAGCACTCTGTTTCTCTGTATTAACTGCCATCACACTGATCTTTGCATCTGTCCTGAACATATAGCAAGAACATATAGCCTTACGTTCTGTGTGGGAAGACAGGAATATGCATAGAATCACCCATTACAGAGTAGCTGATTTATCAAATTCATACCTTGAGTTACCCCATAGCAACTTGATTGTGTACCTGTACCTTAAATCTAGGTCCAGTTCCTATAAAAATCTCCTTATGTCACTCTGATGGATCACTTCTCTGCCTTCCCCTGTTCCATGGTTCAAAAAGAAAATCACCTTCAGGCAGGCTGCAGAGCCATGGAGGAGAGTGGCCTTGGGCAACCAGAGCCCATCCCAGGGACCCTGGAACCCGGGAGAGATGCCCCTGCCCATGGGGATCATCACAAGGAGCTGGATATGGAGCTGTGTCTGCATGACAGCCTGTGCTGCCCAACACGGACAGGCTACTAGGCTTTTGTGTTTATTCAGTATCCTTTTGGCTTGGCTTGTGAAGGAGAACTGGGGTAATCTATCACAGACCACAAACTTGTTTTCTTGCAGCTGAAACGTTTTCTTGGCCAGATGCAGGTGAACATAACTTTTCCTGTTCTTTTGCTGTTTCCAAGTGTGGAGGTTGTTCAAAATCTCAGCTTCGGAAAACGTTCCTTTAACACCATGGGGTTTATTGTAGAAGACTCAGTCTATGCATTCTATGTGAGCTTTTCCCAAAGTTCAACTCTGTATAGCTTCTTTTTCCCCACCTTTTTCCTGTGTATAAATGCTGGGTGGGCAAGATAACATGGTGTCAAAATTACAGGAGACTTAGAGCTGTTCTGTAACAGTTCTTTAAGACTGCATTGTCATACTGGGTTTCCTGCTCATTCACGATGTTGCATAGGTGAACAGACGCGAGCGTTTTTAAGTGAAGTCCTTAGTTGCCAAGTCCTATCATCTGAAGGACAGAAACAGGCACTTTAAGGCCACAGTGCTCAGTGCAAGTTGCTCCAGGGTGAAGGTAGGACAGGAATATGGTTCCCTCAAACAAGGCTGAGTGTCACGGAGAAACTCAGCAGGATGGGCTGGGTGTAACATTTTCCTCACACTGGAGGAGATAATTCACCAGAGGGACAATTGTCTGCTCTGTACTGTGACCTGAAGATGGACAAAGAGGGAGTGTATGCATTGACCCACAGTGCTAATGGCTATTATTGTTAGAAAAATAATGCCCCTTTCCATCTCTTTTTTTTTTTTTTAAAGCATTGAGTGTTTTGGTAGTTTTAAACATTTTTTTTTCTCCTTTAGTGCTGTATGTAGTGTTGGCCGTTTACAGATAAGCAATAGATTTCCTGTTGGTGGTGGCAGTTTTGTTAGTCCCTTTATTTATGGATTTCTTCCTTTCCCTAGCCAAGCAGGACAGAGGATATCTCTGCCTGCTTCTGTAGCTCCCAGCCATTTAATCCACTGGTGCAAATGAAACTTTGTGTTTCTGCTCTTACGCTTGGCTTTCTTTCTGGTAGCCCATGATGCTAGTCTAGATGCAGGGATCCTCTCTGAACACTGGGTAAGATTGGATGGGAAGAAAGAGTGATTCTCTGTTTCAGTCCCCTGAGTAATACAAGGTAGGCAATCCAACATTCAGTCTAAAATTTCCTCTGAAATCACCACACATCACAGAAAGTGAGTTTGGGTTGATTGTGAGTGCTGCTGGCTCAACCATAGGCAAGATGTTCCTGTAGTCAGTTATCCCTGGGTGTAATAATAACTCTTCTTTCTAGTTCAGCTGTGGGATCTCAGCGTGTCTTTGTTTCTTGATTAAAGAGCCATCTCTTATGAAAATCTCTCACGTTTCCACAGGTATATATGCTGTCACTATCTCACTTCTTAAATTCTCAGCTAAATTAAGGAGGATGAGCTTTCTTAGCATTTGAGGTATGATTTTTAGACCTTAGATACTTCTCATAGCTATTTCTTGGATTCATCTCAAGTTTTCCTTTAAGAATGTTAGTGGTGATGTAGCATATCACATATAGCAGGTGTCTGGCAGGTGCGGCATGTACAAATATTTTCAGTGCCCCTCATCTTTTAATATTAATCTCCTTGTTGTCTGAAGGATTATTTAACCACCTTAGCTGTAGACTTGCATTTATCTTATATAAAATATCTATCTACAATGATTCCCAAATTATCTTCTGTTTCTGCTTTCCTAAGTGTAACCAACAGCCTCTGTTCTTAGGTGAATAGTTCATTTTGGCATCAGGAAAAACCCTGTCATTCGAACAAGTCACCACATTGGGCTTTTGTTCTGTAATGCTTCCTTGATTACATTTCTTGTTTTTCACCAAAAGGCTTGCTTTCACTTGTCTTTTAACAAGAAGTCATTCTTTCACGACTTCCAGTCATTCCTTACACCTTCATATGTAACAGTTGCCTCCTACTTAGTTTTTTTTTCTTTTCAGGGTGGAAAAAATGTCCCTTCTAAAACATTGCACTACATAAACCTGGTTTGGATTTGCACACAGAGAATTTAATAAGTTCGTAATCAGTGGTACTTCAATTATCATCAATTTCTAATCGATATCTAGTAATTGCACTTTTATCCTAGCTTAGCTACTTTGTTGTTGTTGTTAAGAAGTTCATCACCTTTATTTTTTACAAACTCAAAGATGTTTGGTTGAGCAAAATTATTGGCGTGCATTCCCTTCCTGGATTCTTCACTTTTACAACATAAACATGTATATGGACTCATCACACAGCTCCTGATTCAGCCACCTACTGTGGATTCTGTCTTCATGCTGAGGCTGTCACGTGTCTTATCAGACATTGACCCTTATCCATTCTAGATGAAACAGGCAATCATGTGAAAGCAGATAGTGGGGTCTTTGTCTCTTATTCCTGTTTCAATAGTTTTTAACATTCAAGTCATTTGAAAAATTCTAGTAGGCTTTGGAAGTCCACCAAATCATACTTCTTAATGAGAGGGAATTTTTCTGGCTCTATTCCTTACCCAGGTTTCCACTATTGGCACATAGACAGCTTTACATTCCCTACATTCTTATGTTTTAGCTGTGAATCTCATAGTATTACATCGTACCTTCTCATTGTCTTCCCTTATGAATAGCAGCTGAAAGCCCTGCAGGTTAATCTGGTTTGATTACTCTCTGAAACGTTAGGCAGTTCCACTATAGTGAAAGAAGCTTTGGAGTTCAGCAGACATCAGTTCACAGAATGGGACGACTAATCTGTGGGATATCACTTACCTAGTCAGCATTTCATCTCCTGAATCTTCTGCAATCTGTTCCTCTCATTAGGCTATCAGGAAGGATTCCCAAGCAGTCTGTTTCTCTCCTGTTTTCAGGGAGCTGTAATAGCTTAAGAAATATTACTGAGCGTGGGCCCATAGATCAGTGGTTGCCCATCCAAAGGGTTAGTATTTTTTTCCCAGCAAACTATTGGCTTACAGCTCACTGTACGGGAAATCCCTATCTTTGGAGAGGAAGTAGAAGGTGGTACATCCTTTGCAGTAACTGATGATTGGGTCACTGTGGCTCTCATTTTTGGCTATGTGGAGCTTTACCTTTCAAAAGCAATTCCGTGCTCCCTCTTGCAAAATGTCTTAAAAATTGTCTCTGCCATGAGATTTATCTCTTTTTTTAATAGAAGTGCAGCAAGGACAGCTATTCTAAGTCTAAGCAGAGTCAGTCTGGATACCATTTAATGATTCATGTCCTAGAAAAACATCGTTTTCCTGTTTCTATAGTGGAGACATTGTTCCTGGCTGTCTGCTTCAAGCAGTGGCTTAGTGTTGGGGAAATGCTTGCATCTGAGTGCATCTGCCTCTTTTTTTTTTTTTTTTTAACTATCTAGATTCCTGTCAAACAAAAGGACAAAACAGAAAAATGCTCAAGCCTGAAACTTTATTCTTATGTTTTCAGGCTAGAGAGTTGAATAGAGGTGCAAATTTATAATAATAATAATAAAAAGCCGCTAAGCCTACAGCTCAAATGAAATAATCAATAAATGGCTTATCCAATCCATTTGCTTTGTAAGATCAATTACATGTTTTCTTGAGATTTTTGTTCAGCATGTATATGACTTCCTGAAAGTATACAAAAAATATTGTTCAAAACACAGCTAATAAATGCAGAGGTAGTACATATGAAAATAGAGTGAGAAACTCAATTACTATATAAGTAAGTCTTCACATATCAAAATCCGTCAGAGCACTTAGAAATTATTTTCTAATGTATGTACTGGTCGTAATTTATCTCCTGCAATGTAAAAATGTTTCAGGCATATTAAAACAAAACAGAATAAAACAAACCCAGAACACAATAGTGTTCAAGTTCCTCTTGGGCTCTTTTTCCTGCCCTCTACTCTCTCTGGGCTTTGTCATCCACTGTGATCAAGTGGGTCATAAGTCATAGATAGCAGTGGTGGCTGTTTCTAGGTCACAGTAACATGTTTGGAAGAGTAATTTTATAAGTTGCACAGAAATAACATTTTACTCATACAGAAGGAAGGCACTGGCTTGCTGCAAATTATTGCATTAACTTCACACCTCAGCTTGTTGCATTTAATTGGTGATGGTGACATGCAAGTTTTACAGATGGTACAACAATCCATCTAAATGTTGTTTGAAGAGAAGAGGAAGGAAAAGGGGAATTTTAGGTTACAGATTTCCAAAGGTGATAAGGGGAGGGGAACTGAACTGCCCTGGTATTTACCCTGTCTATTCTGTTATCTTTGTTGCTTATTGTACACTAGGCACTGAATAGATTTGCAAGATTTTGAAAAGGTGTTGCAATAATTGAGACTTTAAAACCAAGCTAATCCGTTTTGTTTTCTTAGCATCATACTTCAGTATCTGATCAGGGACGTGCATTTTCGTAAAGTTAAACTGTTCTTTTAACAAGTAAGAGACCCTTGAAGACTTCTTCCATCACCTCTTATTTGCACCTATTAAAAAGAAGAAAGGCAATTCATGAAAAAGCAATGGAGAGGAAAGGAGGCATTCTTTTTGGAGAAAAAAAAATGTATATACAGTATTAATATTCATCATGTGATTTAAATGTTACAAGACTGTCGTGCAGGTGAAGCTGTTCTGTAGGCTGATGGTAACTAATGTCTTTGTTTTCCATCCTTCCTAGAAATTAAGAAGCCGCCCGTGGCCCCCAAACCAAAATTTGTGGTAGGACACAAGCCAACACCTCCACCCGTTGCACCGAAGCCTGATGTTGTGCTTTCTGGTGTTCTACAAGGAGCACGGAAAACTAAGCCAGCTATTGCACCGAAACCGAAGGTTCTCAAGAGCTCATCCATTCCAGAAGTTAAGCCTCCATCCTGTGCAAGGAAAGGCACCAAAAGCTTTGAGGAACACAGAGGAGATTCTTCTCAAACACTGGACCACTTGAACTATAAAAATGAAGTCTCAGAAGGGAGTACTGATAACACAGCATATATTCTGCCAATGTCATCTTGCAAATTTGAATGCCTTCATAAGCTTGGAAATGGGGAGAACACTTGTAAAACTCAGATCATTCTTGAGCACTTTGAAAACTTAGAGAATATCAAACTAGGTGAAAAAACTGCACTGGCTCTGGGGAGTAGTCCCAGTGAAAAAATGGCAAATAGAAACCAGGTGGTTGTGAAAGCCAGCATTTTGGAAGAGAAACTTAAAGACGTTCTAACTCATGGTGTATTCCCCAACAGCAGTCCTGTGAGGCACAGGTATGCAGACAAACTTTGCAAAGGGGATAGCAACAGCTCCAGGAATGATGTTAAAATAGAGTTTATGGAACTTGTACAGTCATCTTCTTCTGAGGTAGCCAATGGGAGGCAACAAAATACTGACAGTAAGCTCACTGAAGATGAGTTTTGGACGTCTGAAACTTGTCCTATTTTGAATGAAAATCACAACAGTTGCTCTTGCCCGTTGAACCAGGAAATCCTTGAAAATGAAAATGTAAATAGCAGTAGTTTGTTTTCAGGTGAAATGGTTATGAAAATAGACACTGATAAAACTTCCTCTGAAACGTGTTCAGTCCTGAGCTCCAAAATGCTTCCTATCCCTAAGCCAAGAAAGCCACGTATTGCGTGTCTAGTCCGTCAAGATGGCATAGACAGCATAGGAGAAGGAGCAAAGGAGCCATCTACTTCAGAGAATGATTCCTTTTGTTCTGCTGAACACAGCTTTAAAAAGCAAGCAAAAATTAATGTCCTTGGTCAGAGCGTTTGCTATAACAATAATACAGAAGAGCTTAATCCTGAAAAATCTGAGGTAACTCAAAGTGTTGCAGACAGAATGCATCTGAGGAAGGAACCTGCTGATAGTGAAGAGTCAACACTGCAAAATCTTTTGCCTCAGTTATCACACAAAACTTCTGATCTGGTGGAAAATGTTGAATGTTCCTTGGATACAGACCATAACTCAATGGATAAGATGACAGATGATGCTAGTATGCCAGATACTGTGGACAAAAGGACTAGCTTTATCAGATGTGATACTTTGTCCATGAGTTTGCCAAAGCAAATAAAATTAACTGGCAGTCCACACTCACCTGCTGCTAATAGCCTCCATGTTTCCCTACAAAAAGTGGAAGACAGAGAAGCTAAAATGAAGGACGAAAGTTCTCCAAAAATTGTTCCTAAGAAACCACAGCGGCACAGCCTACCAGCTGCAGGAGTGCTGAAGAAAGCTGCATCGGCAGAGCTGGTTGAGAAAAGTTCTTATGCTTCCTCTGAAGACAAATCAAACCGTGTTCTGGAAGGATCTCACTTCACACACGCTCCAGCCAGGGAGCAAGGTGCACTATCATCCTGTGACATACCCAAACGTTCCTCTGAGAAACCCGTCTGGAAGTTACCTCACCCTATTCTTCCGTTTTCAGGAAATTCAGAGTCATTAAAGACTGCTAGCATTGCTCCCAGCTTCAGCCACATGAGTGCTGTGACAAAGCCCAGAGCCAAATCTCTCTCTTCTGTGGACATGGAAAGGACAGACAAGCCTTGCAAGGACACGCAGAAGAAAAACAGTTTGAAAAAGTTTCTCAACGTGAAGCTGTCAGTTTGCTTAATGAAAAGTGACTTCCATAAATTTCTGTCTAAAGGGAGCCAGTCAATGGATAGTTCTAGTACTAACCTTTCCACTGGGGAAGGGTATGGGAATGGTAACAACCGGCACATAGCGTCTGCAGGCAATGAAAGGAAAGCAAAATCTGCCAAGGCACGTTCCGTAGAAATAAGTAGTCCTGCACTGCAGAAGAAGAGGCAGAGAAACAGAAGCCAGCCTGACATGCGAAGTAACCACAGGCTGGAGGCTTTAGATGGGCACTCACTGCCGGGAGAGAATCTGTCCCAAATGCATTTGAATTCTGTAAGCAGCAACTGTGCTCCTGAATATGAGAACTTGCGTCACTATGAGGAAATACCGGAGTATGAGAACTTGCCTTTTGCTATGGGTGCTGGTAAAAATCTGTGTTTGGAATGGCAGAATTCCAGCCGTGTGGAAGACCCAAGCCCCTGCTTGTATGAGATGGAGGAGCCTTTTCAAGCAGCAAGCAGGCATGTGAGACATGGCAGGTAAAATAAAGAGAAAGGGGAGGTTAAACATCTCACTTGCAGCTCTGGTGGTTGTAAACACATTTAGAGGACGAACCTAGGGGCTACAACCCTTTCATTAGATGTCAGCAGAACAGTCATTGACATGTATCTTTGCCTTTGAAGTTCTGAAAGCTGCACATGGTAAAGAGAGTCAAGAGGAGAAATAAGATAATTATTCTTCACATATGATCAAAATTTGAAAAATACATGTGTGTGCTTTCCCAGATTTAATTAAAGCAATTAGATGTAGTCACGTATTTGTATCCAAGAACTCTTAAATAGAGAGGAATTAACCTCACTCCAGTGTCAGGATGAACTGGAATAAATGTTCATAGAGTGCATAGTTGCTACTTTTGTAGGGGAAATGAATATATTTTTAGATCAGCTGATACAGCTGGAAAAAGAAGGCAGACTTTTGGGTGTGCAAATTCTTCATTGGGTCTTGAAAGCTTTTCTGGTGTAAGAAAAGATATTGCCTCAACCTGAGTGCACTGCGTCTTTTGTACCTTCCTGTGCCCACAGATGCAATAAAATTAGTGGAAGTGCAGGAGTTCTTTGTGACCCGTACAAAACATTACTAAAATACAGGGTTTTGTGGCTGGTAATAGAAAGCAGTTGCTGCAGAGAAGGGAGTGAGCTGTGGCTTTGTTGTCCCAGCAGATGGGGGAGGTAGTTAGTATCAGCAGATTCAAAAAGGGGTTGGACTGATTCACAGATATGTCCAAAACAGATGCTAAATGGAACAGGCGGGAGCAGACCGTGTAACATCTGTGATGCTGTGATTGTGGGCATTGGCAAGAAGAGTGGGCCACATGGAGCAGCAGGCTCCCACGTTCTCCTGAAATAGCATCTCTTACTGTGTCCGTCAGAGTATGGTAATGGGTGAAGCATTGTTTTGATCCAGTTTAGTATTACTTCTTTACTTCAGCTCATCTGCTGGTCTTACAGATCCCTAAGGTTTGACTCACTGCAGTGTGAAGCATTTAAACAAAATATGCAGCTTGTATAATTCATAATTCCCAGCAAGCTTCCTTATACTCTTGAGAGTGTATGCATATTGATGAGAACAAATGAGCTAGCTTATAATCACATTTAATGTTACTTTTCACTTAGGATTACTAAGCTTCTTTCTGGATGTGTGCACAGCAAACGTATGCTCCAAAGACTCTGAGAGCTTGCCATTCTCTAGAGGAGCGTGTTCTCTTTTAGAGGAGGAGGCAAATATTTTAAGTGGAATCCTTTATTGGTGTCTGTTTATAGAGTTGATATTCTAAACATTGGACTGATGGAAAGCATGAAGCTTTATTGTGGGAAGTAGGATTTCTAGCTGTGAGCTTTTGGTATTGGTATATTTGCTCATACGTTTGTTGAATATTTTTCTTGTTTACAATAGGTTGCTTCGTGTTTTCATCTTGGCATTCTGTTAGTGCTATGAGTTCATGACTTTTTGTTTAAGCACAGTTTTTCGGTATCTTTTGGAGGTGCTGACCCCATTCTTTTGGTATTCCCTTGCTTTGGTTTACCTAAGAAGAGCAAGACCAAACTTAAAGAAGGATGTATTTTATGTGTTTGATCTATTGTCGGTTTGTGTTGTGGTTGTGGCTCAGGTGTCTGTTTGTCTTTGCTTTAGGAAATGAGGAGAAAAGTTTTACTGGACGAATGAAGCACAGCAGGCATGAGTCTGCAGTGGCTCCTTAGTTTTCTCACCTGGCAGAGTGTGTGAGATTTATAGCTATTTGCTCTCCACGCCTTCTTGGTACCAACAGTGATTTAAAGGTTTGAGTGATCTTTTTCACCCTGCCACATTTGTACCTGTGCTCCCTAAACTGAGTGTTTTTGAAAGAACTGGATTTGTGTTGTGTTTTTCTTTTGAAAGCACACATAGGAAAACGTAACCCGAATACTTCATTTAAGTCTTTATTTTAAACTAAATTGCATAGTCAGAATCTACCATAGGGAATGGTTTATGCATGAAATTACCTCAGTAGGGCAGAGGACAAAGAAATCACAAGAGCAAATGGGAACACGTAGGCAGTGCTGACCTAGATCAGCTGGAGATGGAGGAGCAAGTGCTAGGGTTGGTTTCAGCTCTGCTTGGAAGATGCTGGAGTCCCTGTGCAGCCAGAGCCAAGCAGGTAGTTTCGCCAGTTTTCCCATCCATTGTTTTCCCACCTCCTTCGAAGCCTCTTTATCAATGCCATCTTCCCGTTCCGCGTAGCTCTTTAAGAAACTTTTATCATTCCCTGTGCCAAGTGACGTTATAAAACCGGTTAGAGAAAAGGTGCCGATGTTACTGTAATAACTACTGCGAGCATTTTCTCAACCTGTCAGAACATGCGCTTACCTTTTTTTCATACACTGCAGAGCATAGAACTTCTGTAATGCACTGCTAATGGGATGTAATTCTTATGATTAAAGCCAGTGTACAGATTCATAGTCTGATTCCCTACGCTTCTAGTCATGCAGCATACATGCAGAATATTCATTCTGAACACAGAGTTTGCCATTACCAGAAGAGTTCAGTAGTATCTACCCAATGTTACATTTCTTTGTGGAGGAAGATACAAAATTCCTAGTGCTTCGGCAGCTACTGAGAAGTTTCCTCCTGATCCCATCTGGTGAAACCGGTATGCTTTAATGGAGAATGTTAATAGCTTCTGTTGCTCTTAGCCTAAATCCATATGTCTTACTAAATTCAGATACCTTTTATTTGCTTTGGCCTTCCCCCAGGAATTTAAATCTAGAATGGCAGGGTTGGGTAATTAATAGTGTGGGTATCAGTTGTTGTTAGCTGCTTGATTTTTGATTTATTTGATGTTGGCCTTCCTGCTATTACCGTGGGGTTTGGCTTTGGAGGAGGGGAGTGAGTGTCCTGAGGTGGGCTGCGAGTCAGTCACAGCTGGTGGGGGATGGGGCTGGTGGGCCCAGGTGGCTATCAGCACCTCAGGGGAATATTCTGAATACAGACAGTCACACAGAGCCTTGGAAGCAGCTAATCCATGTATTGTTTCCACAGTAAAATAAAGTAGCCTCTTGAAACACTTTGTAAGGATTGTTTATTTTGCCCTGCTCTACCTCTTTGACAACCATTTTTGCTAACAAGGGTGCATTCGTTATGAGGATTCCATGAAGTGAGTGAGGAGCAGATGCTGTGGGATAGATAATGTGCAGTTAACACGTAACATAAGTTTTAAATATCACTATCTGCTTGCTAGTAATAGCAGGGAAAGCAGCTTTTTGTTGTTGCTGTTGTTTTTTCCAAGTGTTGTGGTTTTGAGAAATATGGTCCAGGCCTGAAATGTGAGTGAAAAGTCAGTGCTGCTCGTACCAACACAACCATTCTTTTTCGTATTGCCAGAGGCCAGCGGTTGAAACAGTTCTATTTTGAAGTAACACTTCGTAATAAAAGAGAAATATTCATACATCTGTTATTCTTCTCTTCTTAATAACATACTTCATGTTGAAGAAGGCAAAATCTTCCTTAAAACCAAAAGTAAAATGGAGTATAACTATGTCCAGTAATTTAAAAATGCAGAGGAAAAGCAAAAACGGCTTGAAACATACCTCATGGTGCAGAAAACAGAACCTTAAACTTCTCTGGATCCTGTGGGCTAGCTTTTTGCATTTTTTGCATAGTTTCTGGCAATGGAATTATTCTTCCGGTTCAGTGAGTCTGTTCCTTTACCCTTCAGGAAGAGCATGATGTATTTCCTGGCTACTTTTCACAATGTTTCTTCAAGATCTTGCATCTGTACATGGTTACTAATGGATTTGGATGAAATGTATAGTTGTGTCATTTTATTTCCTGCTAGGATTTTCCTTCTGAAAGGGCTGTGGAGGGGGAGTGCCATGTGACAACAATGCTTTGAGATCTTAATGTTGCTTTCTTTATACCCTGCTTCCTATTTTCCTCCATCTGTGCTGATTTAGAATAGCCAATTGATTTTCCAGAAATGAACGTCTCAGTGCAAAATGGAAGTTCAGTTATCAAGACTAAATTCTGCTCCAATGACTGAGTCCCCAGAGATCAATTGTGTCTCCATGAAAGCCTTCCTGGAATAGTGAATTTAGTACTGAAATCTGTGTGATTAAGCACTTGGCTTTAATAGGTATTCATTCCTCTTTGATGTACTGAACTTCATTAGGGTTTTGAGGCGCACTTCTTAGAAGTAGTGTCACACCAGATAGATGTGGTCTTTAGTGACTGGCTGTGCTAGGGAAGCATTGTTTTTTTTTTGTTTGTGTCTTGCAACTGCAAAGTTCCCGCTCAGAAACTTTTTAAGGGAAACGCTAAATTCTTAAAATACTGAGGTATCTCTATAGCATTTTAAAATATTTTTCCAGCGCACTAAGATCTGAATGCATGAAATACTTTTTAGGTATTGAAGTCATTCTGTTTGCATTTCTGTGTTAAAAAAAATAATAACTCACATCACTTAATAAAATTCAGAAAAAGAATATAATTTCCTTTTAAGTAGAGGCCGAGTGTGTAGATTTTGGATTTCATCTGCTTCGTTATAGTTACAGCGGATTAGTTTCTGATATGCAAAAGTCAGGTTCCTTACTCCCCACCACCATCTCCTTAGTCAAATTCACTTCTCAGCTTTCTCCTGTGCTTCCAGCTGGCTTCTGCTCGCTGAGGGATTTAGGTGCATCATATGTTCATCCCCTTTCCCTGGGGCTGTACACCACTCTGGGAGCTCCTTCTCTTTCCAGAGGGTCTGCTCAAGTCAGTTGTCCTTGGGTCTGGGAAATACTCTATATATCTGATATATCTATATTAAGTTAATAATTTTGTAGTGCTAGGGTAGTATAGTGAAACTGCATGAAAGATAGGAAAGTGAATTTTTAGCTCAAGAAAACATGTGAGTTGTGTTGTCTGTTTTTTTTTTTTTCTTTTCTTGCATGAGTCTTTATGCTCAGCTTTGTCTCCCACGATCTAATTTTCCAATAGGAGGAGGAATTTTACGTAGCGTTGGGGTGGTTTTCAACCATACAGGTTTATAATTTAGTCTGCTATATCACTTGAAAGAAAATACGTATATTATAGAAAGGAGATGTGCACTCTGGGACAATACATGCATCTTCTAAAGCACCCTGGGAGAAGTATACCGAGCAGTTTTTTTTAAATGAGAATAAACAAGAACTTCTTTGGATTAAAAGAATTTTAACACATTCTTGTGCAAATGGGTTTGAGATGTGCTGATTTCATCTGTTTTGATGCTGGGAGAGATTCTGAGATCCAATGCTTTCTTGTCAGATCCAAAGGAGAGATATTAATTGGAAAAAATGCTTTTGTCTGAAATCAGGTCTATAATTCTCATATGCAATCTAGTCTTGAAAATATTTGGAAAGTCTTAGGAAATTAAAACAATTCATGATCTCCAGGGTTGTCGTGTGAGAGAATTTTTGTCTTCTGAGTGGGTTTAGTTTATCTTTCATTCTCTTTTGAAGGGCTCACGGTTGATAGATAGAAAGAAATGGGTGAAACAATTTGAACTAGACACCCTGCATGGCAAAACTTTTAACAGAATTAGAAAAGCAGTGAAAAAAACTTTGTAATTTTTCCAGTTTTACAAGTACACAGATGTTGTTTAACTTCTTGACATTATCCTTTTGTGAAGCCCAGCTTGAGCTTGGGTATGTTGGCATGTATGTGGGGAGCAGTGGTGGCCAAGACAAGGCCAGCCCTACTGGGACGTGCTTGCTGGGCGAATCTCTCTGCTGCTTCCAGCAAGCCGTTGTGTGGTTCCTTGTGTCACTGTTTTGTACAGCCTGGCAAATTATGGTGTGTTAACTGTGGAGTACTTGCCATCCATATGCCATAAAAGAGCCATTTTGAATGTAAATGCATTACCTGCTACAAGCTTAAGGTTAAACTGTGCTATCATTCATTTCCCACCAAAGAAGTGCTCTCTGCAGATGACAAAAATGCTATATCTGTGCCGTTTCCTGTTACAATACAAGGATGTCCTCGTCCTTCCTCCCAGTGACATTGTGTCAGGCTGGCACATTGGCCTCACTGGCCATGGGGCAGTGACAAGGCATCGAAAGGAGTCCTGGGGCCATCAGGCATGGAGCCACCCCTTTCAGCCCACTCCCACTCATGCCGATACGGGAGCTCAAGTGTCACTCCCACAATCTACAAGGCTATAATGTTCTTTCTGTTTTTACTCCACGCTTGTTTTTTCTGGATTTCAGCATTCTTCCTATGTTTCCTGTTCCTCAAGAAGAGGGAAGCTAACTTGACGCAGCATTTGTCACCTGATGCTGGCCTCGCACCCTGCATCAAACACAGGCTTTCTCCAGTTGCTGACACTGCTGTATGTGGCAGGTTCCCAACATGTAGTTTCAGAGAGCATCTCAGATGGGAATTGATGAAAGACCCATTTATATGCTCAACAACAGCCTTTTCCTGTGGGTTATTTTCAGCATTGGCTCAGGAAATGTGTTTGTGAAGCTCCTTAGTACGCTGTTTTGTGTGGTGATATTTTAACAGCAGCAAGGTCTAATGTAATTACATATGTAAAACAGTAGGGTTTTTTGGCATAAAGTAAATGTTGGGAAACAAAACAGTCAAAATATTAACTTCAGTTTTTATTTAAATGTCATCAGTGATACATTATTATGCATAATTTACCCCACATTTATGTTTGTTCCAGTTAAAGTTGTTTTAATGAATAGACTTAGTGAACTGCACGCAGCTACCCTGTCTCAAAGCCCTAGACAAAATTTAGAATAAGGAATGCAGGTCTGTTTAGATACTGGAATCCAAGAAGCTCCTTTTTTAAAACATTAATTTTACTCAAGTTTTCATTTTCCTTGATATTATTTTCCTTGTGCTTGTGTAAAAGTGTTCCCCCCAGTCAAGCAAAAGTGGACCAAGTAAAACCATGAACTCCAGGTGCATGTGAGTAGACAAAAGGAATTTTATCAAAACCCCTGGTTCAGCAGCTCCAGTCTGAGCTGATGATCTCAGTGATTTGAACCACAGGTTGATATTTTTATTTTCCACTGGTATTCCTGGGGATCCGGTGTTCTGTGTTGACTTTGAGATGAACTGAAAAGTTTAGAAAAAGTGTCAAGATCCCATTCTTCTGATCTATGCAAAAGACTGGCGGAAGAGAGAGCGCAAGTCCGACCTTGCTAACAACTCAGTGATTCTTTGCAGTGAGTGTGTGCTGGTTTCAACCAAGCTACTCCATCCAGTGTTTTTCAGCAGGCTGCCCAGGAAGCCGTGCCAGCTAACGTGCAGACAGACGTGTGTTTAAGAGTTAAGTCACCCTGTGTTTATTTTAGCTGTAAGTCACTAGCTTTTGAGTACTCTGATCTTTAGCTTTCTTTCGTCATTCTGTAAGTATCTGACATGTAGAACTTGCACTCCAGTAGGCTGTGCGTTATTTTTAAATAGAACAAACAACATTTTGAAGAAGAGTGTCACAGCCCTGATTTCAGAGATAGTAATCAAAAAAATCATAAAAATAATGAACATTCAATACAGAAGATGGACTTTGATTTTAGTGGATGAATAGTAGTTAAACATTGGAATTTCATGGTGGCCCTGGCAAACTGTAGTCAGTTTTGATTAAATTAGTGTTAATAGGAATTTGTGGTGGAAGTTTCCCCTTTCCTATCTGGTGTGCATAGTTTGAGATTTTGTCACAGTTTTCTAGAAGTCTCTTTGGTGTGTGCTGGAGTGGTGTGATGGTTTCTCTTTTTTTTTTTTTAATGTTTCTGGAAAAGTTACGTGTCGTTTTCTTCTCCTGGTGCTGCTGTCCTTTCCCATTAAGCACATCTCACTGGGGTCTGTGTTTTGTATGGGTGAGCGAAGATGAGTAGCAAGTCTTGACTATAAATGATGCTCTATATTAGCACTTCCATGCCTGGAGCTTTTCTGAAGGACTTGGCCATGAGTATTCTGGATGTGCAGCTGTCACTATGAGATGGGGGCTGGGAAATGGCATTCATAATAAGCGAAGGCGAAAAGCTGCACATAATGCAAAGACTTCACACTTTACCCACCTTTGAAGGTGAGAAATAGCTCACATTTTTGGGTGGTGACAGGAAGAACTGATAGAGTCCTTCCCCTGTGCAAGCCTCAAGGCATGGGTTTCAATCTGTGCATTTTACTACTGTGTTTCACTGCTCAGTACTAATGCTGAAGGCTGGCACATGGTACTGGGGTGGGTTTTGCCCCATTACACCTGCACAGAGTCCTTTGGTGCACAGCAGTCGCTCATGACAGTTCAGGAGGAGGCAGGGTGATGTGACCGTGTGCTTCACTCCTTGTGCATGTGCTGCAGTGCTGGGCAGATGGATCAAGGTGCTGCGGGCCTTCGTGATGTGGCAGAAGCTGTTTTGGTTCTCCTATCAAATTGATCACTGAGTCACGTCAGGGAATAGTTTTCTCTGAGGCTATTAAAATGGAGACCTCTTTTTTATATACAGCTTTTCTGTGGTGATCGTGGAAGCATCTGAAGCATGCGTGTGTGTTTATGCAGAACTGCGCATGGAGCGGGGAACTGTCAACAAGCGGTCTGGCACAGCAGAAACTGGAAAATGCTGCTGGGCCGTAGGAGGCTGCCTGTGGCTGGGGTGCAGCCTCGTGGCCCTCTGGTTATATCAGCACTGGATACAGATGCCTTGCTTCTTCTTACTTAAAATGAGAATCAGACTATTTTTTTTTTCCTTCTTGTAGAAGAAAGAAATAATGACTGTCCTGACCCAGGGACAATGATCACACAAATAAACACTGCTGGCTTCGAGCTCCGGGATTGCCCGGTGCTTTCAGACTGGGTGCCTGCCATGCACAGACAGCTTTGGTGCCTGGTGGGACAAGCCAGATGCGATGGCAGCCCCCTGCCCTGAAAGTCCAGGGGTGAGCAGGGGCAGATCGGGTAAAGGCCAGGACAAAAGCTCTGTTCCTCGCATGAAACGCTTCCACTTGTGGTTGTTTCTGCTTTCTGTCTGTGATTATTGAGGAACAATTTGGTAATTGTGTCCTTAAAGTTCCCTAACCAGCCTGGAGAGAATAGACCAGAGTAATTAGAAGTGAGGTAAATAATCATTGGTCTTGTTTGCTTACTGTTTTTCTGAGTTTGTTTTTTCTTTTTATGATATTTTATATATGTCTGATTTTTTCCTCAGCATTGTCAACTACGGAGGGACAGCTCACAAGAGTAATTGATGGCTCTTAAAGGAGCGATCTGTTCGGGTGGTCTGAAAAATAAATAAATAGAGAGAAAAGGCAGATCAAGCTTCCTGCTGTGCTCCCTAGCATCAAGCCTATAAAAACTGCTAATCTGTTGCCTTTTTTTCTTCCTATTAGTCCCAATAATATCAAGAAATTATTGAAACCATTGAATTGTCATTGGGCAGAATGAGTGGTGTAACACCAAGCTACCTTGTAAAACACTTTTGGGAGGACATGTTGCTTTGTCTCTGGCTGCAGAGAGGCACCATTCTGGGGAGAGAAGGTGAGCCCTCGTAGCTTGTCTGCAAGAAGGCAAGCTGTGCCCAGCACTAGCAGCCACACCGGCACCATGGAGCCACAGCAGTGCCCATGGCGTTTCTGGCCCACCGCACTGGAAAGAAATGAAGTCAGCTTGAGCTCTTCCCATCAATGCACCTGCCGTTAACCCAAGAGATGACAGATGCTGTAGGAATAACTTAAGCTAAGTAAGCAACCTGGCCCAGGCTGCAGTTCATCCTTGCTTGCTGTTCTGGCATGCCTGAATGAGAAATAATAAGTGTGGAGATGTGAAGAGGACAGTGAGGGTGGGAAGTTCAGTAACGGCTAAGATGGTTGATAGTTACTGTCATCTGAGAATATCAAGTGTAAATGATGAGACTATTGTACATGACAGTCCAGAAAATGAAATACAAGCTAACATCTTCTTGAGGATGGTTGTGGAGCTGAGGTATTGCAAGAAAATGCAATGTAACTGCAGAGGGCATTAATTGATGCCTTTATTGATCTTGAGTTGATCACTAATTCCTTTGAAGATTTCCTTAAGATTTCACAGGAGCTCCTTAGCATTCTCAGCTAATATTCATTATTTGTGTTTTGCTAATTGTGCTTGCTTTCTAGAGCTGATTTCCTTTTTTTTTTTCAAAACAAAACTATCACAGCAAATGAAGACTTTGAAGTTATTAAACAAAGGGTATTAAATTAAAACAAAAGGATGCCCACTAAATAAATTCAGACAGTTGTTTATCAGTCAATAATTTCCCATTTATTTTGGCATTCCATGAACATTTTCTCCTGTCCTGAGCACCCAGATCAGATAATTTCTTCTTAAATTGTCAGTAGTGCATACCTAGGATCCATTGAGGGGATCAGTCAGTGAGGCATGCTGCTGTCCCTACAGCTATTTCAAGTATGTAGTGCTATGAAAAAATGTAACAGCCTTATCAGCCCTCTCCTGGACAGGTTCACAGACAGCCAATGTGCTTTTAGGTCATTTGGGAAAAAAACAAAAAGGCTAACTTTCCTTATTTGTTGAAGTTGATTGCAGGGACTGGAGGTATTTAAAATAGAGGTGGATGAACAGCAATAGTAATTGTTACCTCTCTGACAGAAAATGAGATGAAATCAACTGTGAGAGCATTGTGAAATTGTCTGTCAACAGAGAGGATATGAGATGCAATATCACACTGGGGTATTTGCTCTCTGATGTTCAGATGCGTATTTTTCAGTTGAGTGTAAACTTAAGTTTGTGTAATTTTACCTGTTTGTTGAAGGCTTTCTTAAAACTAAAATAGATAAAAACAACAACAACAAAACAAAAAGATGGATGAAATATTAGAAGAGGAGACAAAATAACTCTGAAGAAGGGAGCCACTCCTGCAAAAAGCACTATAGAATGCGTATCCTTTTCAAAATAACGACAGCATGACCGATGCATTTTATGCCTTAAGCAGAGTGTTGTGCACAAAGTCTGTTCATTTATTGTTCCTACATGTTTGTGATTACTTACTGGAAGTAGACAGAACCACTGAAAAGTACTGAAAACTGTAAGAAAGTGTGTATAAAGGAGCAATGTGGATCAATCTGTATGAAGATGTAACTTGAAGCTCTGGAAACTGCTTTCCATAGTTACAATGATGCTAACATGTTGATTCATTCCAATATACTATAAAATACTTCAATTTTATAGCACTGCATGCCATTGTATGGCAGAGAATTTATCCAGGTCCTTGCAGTCAAGCTCACAAAAATAATAATTGCCTTCTGAATGATTGGGGAACCAGCACAGATTTGTTTATTGTGACTTCAGGCTATAGTGTCCTATGCAGCGTCTAAATCAACACTGCCTGAAAGCAAAGCCTCAGGCTTTTTTGGACCTTATATCATAATACAAATAAACAGAACAGCCACCAAGCTCTTCCAGACAGAAAAATAAATCCTATCCTGATCAGCATAAACATCTGAATCTACAGTCCAGTCTGACTGTTTAAACAACTTGTTAAAAAAAAGATGCTGGTGGTTTAGGTTTTTGACGTTTTTTGCTTGTACAAGCCTCACTGAATAATGGAATACCTTAGCTTGTAAAGCTGCAAACTATGGAGCTGCCAGATGTATGGCTTTTTTTTTACATGAAAGGAAGATATGTGAGAGTTAACGCTTGCAGTTTTAAGTTGCAGTATTTTGATGTAAGGTTTTTTGTTGTGTTTTCAAGCCAGTAAGGATATGATTTACTTTTCAGCTGGTAATTCAGGTGGCAATTGTGTAGGTTTTGAAAGTTTTATCTTGCTGTATGTCTGACTGGGACTGTCATATTTTGTTTCATTAATGTTTACTATTGCATTAGGAATGTACAGCACGGTGCATATGCTTCATCCCATAAACTGCTCAATTACCAAAAAAATTAGCACTTCTTTGGTTTTAAGTGTCAAAAAAGCCCCATGTCTATATTTAGGTAGGTTGCTCACATGGTATGACAAGATGTTCTTACTCAGCAGGCAGCACGGTGAGCTGGCACTGATGGTGTTTCACATGACTGATAATGCAGAAGTTTCTCTTGGTAGGACAAAGAATCGTGATGAAGTGGGAGTAAGATAGAGATGGGTATTTGAGGGATACTGTGAACCGACAGAAGAGCTGCTTAAGAAATAGCCACTAGGCATGCCTGTGCTATTATGTCCAAACTTGTCTGTAGGCTACAAGGAATTTCACTTAGTCCGGAAATAATTTTAAGGAACCTGTATATGCATTTGTGATATAGACAGCTAAAGAGGTAAAAATACAGAGAGATTGTGCAGTATGTACAGAACTATTTTATGGCTTTTCTGACAAAGCAGTGTTTATGATGAGAGATTGAGGAGTAAGGTATGAGAAAAGGCACTTGTTCTCTCACATGTGGCTGCTAAAGGCCAGTCAACACAGGGATGCTGCCACAGTCCTTAGAGGACAAAATCACAGTGTATCTGCCCATGTTCACAGTATGGCATCCGATCCCTGAATGTGCAGCTTGTTTGATTCCAGAAATTGTCCATTGTGACTTTTGATCATTTGTCATCTGCTCATCCTCTGTGGTTTTGTTTTACAAAAATAAATAAATAAATAATAACCAGCACAAAACAAACCACCCAAAAGCTAAGCATATCAGGTGGAAGAACCTGAGGGATGCACTGGACTGTGAACTGAAGAAATACAGTATGAAGATGAACAGGAGTTGCTCTGAGGTGCTTTGGCTCCTGGGGAGGTGCAGTAAGAAAGACTTAATGGATCAGTTTCTCTCAGCAACCTCATTTTCCTTTACAGGAATAGCAGGTGCATATGCACCATGAATTCAAGAAAGGAACCAGTGTGATTCACAGGAAGAAAAAAGTACATATGCTGAATAGCACTAATCTGCAGACTTACTAAACATCCTAAATCATCTGTAGTTAATTATTAAAAACTTCAAGTTTTTTACTAAAACTTGCTATTAAATAAGCAGCTTAATCTTGCATTTAGGAAATCTTCACCCAATATAAGCCAAGTAATTTAATCCTCATGATGAGTATCAAATGATGACTGGGTTATGTTTGTGCAAGCAGTATACAGCCTCACCTAGAAATATTGTTCTTTCTGACTTCAAAAAGGGCAAGTTTTCTGAAAGTTCAAGTGTTGACATAGTTGCATGGAAACATTTAGGTGGAAAATGATAACAAAATCTGTGAATCTTCCTGTAGAATGTGCCTAGGCATGAGATGTATGATCTCACAAGTGTGAAAATAATATTTTTTTGATGTCAATTGATCCTAGTTATAGGAAATTAAAGCACCAGTTAAAATAAATACAAAGGGTAGGAAAAAAAGGCAAGATGTCTGTTGACTAAGATAAATGTTAATGAATAGGAGGCTAAAAAGTCAATTCTGTTGTGTTAAGAGATAAAAGGCTGATTGCACTTTGCAGTTGAAAAAGTAATTCCAGACTAGACCCAGATTCATCTCTAGATGTGAATGGTGAAACTAAATAATTATATAGTAAAGAAAGAAACAGCAGTAATTATTTCTTTTGTGGGTTTAGAATCAAGCAGGAGGATAGATCTACTTTTGAAATGTTGCAGATTAAATAAAGATGCATGTCATCTGTAAAATAAAAGCATTGGAGATGGCATCTGCTAAAACTAAATGCCTTCAAACCCATGGGTCATGGGAATGTGAATTAGAGTAGACAAAAGAGTTTTCTGAAATGCTGAAGCTAATAACTGGAAGTTGTAGAGCCCTGATAATGCAGCTGCAGAAGGAGCTCCACAGCAAAGCCTCTGTTTTTGCCTTCCTGGAGCCTCTGCAGGAGCCATCCCTGGTATCCTCTGCACCAGATTTCTCTGGTGACCACTCGCTGTTGCATGAAGTTGGCATTTCCAAGCTGAAACACCTGGCCATCTCCTGGGCTTGTCTCCGACTCTTGTCTGGACTCAGCAATGATCCTGTAGGCTCTTCTTCCCCTTCCCCAGTTCCGACTATGGGAGACAATAAGTGCTTGGGTGTTTCCCTAGTCCTTCCTGTCTTGTTTCAATAGAGCCAAGCTATTTTAGTCTTTTCTGTGTCTTCATGGCTGACCAAGGTCTGTCCACAGGCCAGCTTATCTTGTCTTCATCTCTAAATATCTGTCCATTTGCAATCAGCTTTTGTTTTTTAGACTGACTTGAGCACTGACTAATCAACACCTTGCTGTGGCTGCCAGAGCATCCTCACACAGCTGTATTCTTTACTTCAGCAGCCACCCCCATGGGATCCACACTGACATGTTTTCTTTCAAGTAGCTATCGTGTTTATAGGTGGTGGGTCTAAAGAGTCACCCTCCATCTCTGCTTGCTTGTGATTCAAAGTTAGGAAAATAAATAAAAAATAAGTCTCGAGCATTCCTTGTGTATGATGTCTCAGGGCATCTATGGGAAGAAATGGGTAGTTGTGAGAGATGATAGCTGCACAAAATTAGGTGCTGGTCAGTATACTAACATCTGTGATGGCTGGAACAGCCTTGGGGTAAAGGTTTCTGGATTTGCTTTGTGTTCTGCACAACAGCTGATTGCATTTGTCTCGTATCACAATGAGTTTGTGGCATCCCAGCATCTTTTTGTTGGCTTTGAACACTGATTCCATGAGTTTCAACACTGCTTGAGTGTAATTTGCAATTATTTGATATTCTTAAGGATTAAAAATAGGGAATTGATGTGTTAAAGATGACTTTGTGAAAACGTCAGGTTCTGCTTTTTCTAGCCATTTTAGTTTCTTCCTTAGCTTTCCCTTCCCACTCTCATTTTTTTTCTAGAAATGCATTTCTTAAATCTGTTAAAGTTGTCAAGGCTAGTTGGAGAAAAAAGGTTGTGTGCCTGTCTCATGCAATTTCTGTGTTGCAAATATAGCTGAAGTTAATGAAAAGAGACCTCTATAATCTTTGTAAAGCAGCAGAGCATGCTTATATTTTATAGCTTTGACAGCTACCTGGAAGGTGTCTGTTTCTCAGGAATGGGAGTTTTTAATCAGAAGATTCTACTTTTTTGTTTGTTTGTTTTGTTTTTTGAGAATTATTGGGCCATCCCGGATGCACATGTATAGCTAGCTTATGCATTGATGAATAACCTTGTTTATATATATGCATCTAAAATTCCAGACAGAAAGGTCCAATCTGAGTACTGCATCTGGATAAGCCCCATTGTTTTGAGGGAGGGAGGCAAAACAACTGTACAGGTTCCTTATCCTTCTGGCACATGGTGCAAATGTTACACTATACATGGTTGTAGCAAAAAGAGAATAGTTATCGAATTTATTGTCAGGTAAACTCTGAAGGACAAAAATAACATAAATACTCCAAAGTTCCTGTGGCTTATGGTTGCTGTCAGTGAGCATTGCACAAATACCAACTTAGATAAGACATTGCAGAGTTGGGGGTCCAATGTGGAAAATGCTACCATTGTCATCATTGTCTTCAGATGACGCGCTACTGTACTCAGTACTTCTGATACCAAGCACGCTAGTTGCTGTGGGGTAAAGCAGAAGGCTCTTTACCTCAATAAAATGTGGTATCTTTATCAACTGTATGTATTTTAATTTTAGGTCCTTAGAAGAGCACCATGATCATCCTGGCATGGTAATAGGAGATCTTCAGTCGGATGAGGAAGATATCATGAACAGTTCTGATGAAGATGATGACACAAATTCTGATTCCAGCAAAGGGGAGCCTGATTCTCAAGATCAGGTATCTTTTCATATTTATCTTCTGGAGCTGCTCCTCACTCCTGTGATGTTTTCTGAGAGCCTGTTGGGATATTTTCAAGTAAAGCATTGAGTCAATATAACTAGATATATTCAATTTCCTCATTTTTATTGTTTTGTGTGTTATTTACAAAACTTTGATTTGTGTGCATTATCCTAGTGCTGAGAGACCAAGTTTATACATATGCTCTTGGAAAGTGTGTTGCTCGGCACGTTTGTTCTTTGTCTTTCACTGAGTCTTGGAGCTGCAGTCCTGACTACCGTGCCCCTCTAATAGTTACATGCACAGATGTATATTTACAGATGTTCAGGATTGTAAATACATTTTAAGGAGGCTATCTACTCACAGATCCTAGAGTGTATAATGTCTTTCATGCACTGAATGTAAAATCGTTTTATTTGTCAGCCTTGGCATAGCCCAAAGAAAGGGGGCAGATGAAGGTTGCAAGGTCCAAAGACCTCCTTGTGAAAAATCTCTTGGAAGCTGCAATTTTGCATGGGTGGTCCTTTATCAGGGGGTTAGCCACGTAATGTAGGCTGTGTTTCAGTAACCACTTCTGTCTCTGCAGACAGCTTTCTTGCGTTCACGTAATCTGCTTTCTAACCTGTAGATGATCACTGTAAATCTGCTTGGCACACAGGACACATATGACCAAATCAATTTTTAATTCTTCATTTTCAACAGCCTAAAAAATGGAAGGCTCAACCTAATTTTCAGTATTTAGGTTCGTTAATTTATTCCTTTGGTGCTGAAGGGCAGCACTATGTGTGCATGCAAGGCCTATCATTGTAGGGCTGGCAGGACCACCCCTGTGGCTAGCAGATGAACATAAGCCATAGTTGTCAACAGTGTGAAAAGGTCTGACTTTCTGCTAACTTCTGTGAATGGCAGATCAGAATGACTGCCTCTCTTTTAATCTTATTTGCCAGTTTGTTGCATTTTTAGGAGTTCTTTTTTGTAGTCCTGGAAGCTCTGACACCAGCATGCCTATGGAATATTGCCTCTTCTCAGCACCAGTTCTGGCAGCTCTGGTGGCACTTCATCTCCTTGCGGGTGAAGAGTTGTTTCCTACGATGGTAGACTTATATTTGGCTTCTTTCCATGAAAAAAAAAAATAATAATATTACAATGAGACTTCTTAATGCTGAAAGAGAAGATTTGATGATGTGGTGTCAGGTCTGAATTTCACTTTACAAGATCTTCTGCGAGGAATAAATTGGGAGAGGGAAAAGCTTGTTTTTGTAAACTTGGCAGGATTGCACCTGTACAGAGGCTTGCTGTGCACCCCTAGAAATGCCTTCAGCCTTCCATGACAGAGTTTTTAGAAAAAGGCCCCTGTTAGGAGGCTTCTCAGACAACTTTCATGGGACGTGTGCAGCCACCAAGTAATTCAGAGCTCACTGAAGCATCTGCTGGTGGGCTCGCGCCAGCCGGCCTGTGGCACGTGCAGCCAGCAGCTGGGGATTAGCAGCAACCCGCTCCTCGCTTCCAACTTCCTCACAGCTCCTGCAGCTGCGTGAGAGAATGAAACAATCCCTGCCTTAGCCCTCAGCTGGTTTTGTTTTTGTTTTTCCCCACCACAAGCATCTGGGTGTTTTGATGCTTTTTGTCTGTTAGAGAAGTCACAAGGCTCCCTTCCAATAGCGTGGCTGAGAGGGAGCACAGTTCTGGTCTTTCACGTCTCTAATTTGTACTCCTCTGGGCCCAGAACATCTTTGGGCTGAACAAATGCCAAGTGGTCTTTTCAGTGCCAGCTGGTACGTGGAAAGGCTTTCAAAGGGAGCTGAAAATGGACTGTGATGTTACATGTTGTAGTTGTTTAGCATTAGCATCTTGTTCTCAAAATACTAATTTTCGTCTAATTTGCAACTGCCAGAAGCACAGCAATACCTTGCTTAGCATAATGGAAGTGTTTGTGAATTCAGCTTTGCAGTGAATGTATCAGCTATGCTGTCTAAAACGTCATTGAGGCCTGAGGATGAGCATTACAGTCTTGCTTTCATCTGACTGACCCTCATTGCATAGATCTAAGTACTTTTTGGAAATTAGCTTAATTTTTGAACTAAAATCCCAGCTCTGTGTGTATATAAAATATATAAAATACGTAATATATTCAGCATATGTGTGATACAGCACGGAATTACTGATTTTAGAAAATAATTTAGCAATATGGGACTGATAATTAAATTTAAATTAAAAACAGTGATAAGAATTGTAGCTGAATCTTGCAGCATTAGGGCTTATGAGCCAAAGGTTCATATACGCTGTGCCACTGAGACCTGATTTTCAAAATATTGATGCTTGTGCCTACTATATTCAGTACTGCCTCCCCACAACTTTGACTGTGTGTGTTTTCCATACCTCATGATGTTTTAGTCCTCCTCATCCATGCTTTCTTTGCAGCCCATTGAAATGGAAGCCTGAATATGTAATAGATGTAGTGACAGCTGGCAATAGAGAGGCATATGGCAAACCGTGAGAGCTGTGATGGAAAAAGGTGTATTTTATCTGAGGGAAATTATGCATGGGAGTTATTGTGCAGAAAAATAATAATTGCATCCTGACACCTACTTCCTTTTGCTTTGCTATTCCTGTTCATTTCTGTCTGGTGTTGAACAGTAGCCTTGATTTCTCGACATATTTGTATATGTAAAAACCAGCAATATCTGAACTGTGTCACAAGTAGATTAAAAGGCTCACACAACTTTACAGCAAGGTTGCTTCTTATTCTAGCAACTTCTTTTGTAAATTATCAGAAGCTGACTTTTCTGTTATGTGTGACATTTTTCTCCTTTCATCTTTTTCAATAAATAAAGTCTGTGTTTCTTTTAAGATGTTTGAGAATACTACTGATGCTGTAATAATCAGGAAAACAAAAAGTAATATGCATTTATTATCCGTACTTCACTACTTTCACTAACCAATAATTGTCACTTCCTACTGCTTCATTCATTATGGGCAGCAGTCCTTCCTGTAACAACTAAGGAGAAAGGCTGATAGCTATATAAAAACTTCTGCTAACAATTAGTGTTATTTCTAGCTACAAGTTAAATTGATTTTCACATGGATCCAAGAAAGGCAGGAGATTTCAAAGCGGTATGAAAACACTTACTACACTTATTATTAGAAATAATTAGTGAATAATCATGTTGAATTTGAAGAACTACTAGCCTGAAATAACCTTTACTGCAGTGTTAGCAGATGAATAGTATAATATATAATTTTGTTTGCAGAGCAAGACAGCTGGAAAGAAGACAAAAGTTTACCATATTGCCAAGGAGATCATGAGCTCAGAGAAAGTGTAAGTGTCAACGCTAAGCTTAACAGCTTCTCAGTTTATTTTAATTGGGCAGTTCAGATTTAACTATCTGCTTTTTCTTGCTTTTCTGATAGGTTTGTGGATGTGCTAAAGCTCTTACACATTGTAAGTATTAAAACAATGTTTAGTCTGTTAAAGTTCGATGTTTTGGTTTTATTGCAGTGAATGTGATTTTTTTCCTGCAGTGTCTGCATAATTTAAAGTTCCTTTTTTTTTTTTTTTTTTAATAATGGATGAATATTTTGGTGGTTCTTTATGCGTCTCCTTTATTAATGTATGCAGTCTTCCTGCTGAGTGGGGGATGCTGTTTGAATACTGAAAATGGATATATGTCCATTTATGTTGAGCAGCACCATATCTATAAACCAATTTCTACCATAGCAACCTAAATAGAATCTTGCGTTAAAATGAATTCTAAAGTAAAGGGGAGAGGAAGAGACCAATTTGCCATTAGAAATAGTAGGTAAAAATATACATTTTTTGGATAACCTAATTAATTAGTTGTTCTCTTGCATCCATCACATGGCATATTTTTTTTTTAGGCTGCAGCTCTTTGACAGGTGCTTGCATTCTGATAACAGCTGTGACTGCAGTACACACAACATGATGTCCACAGCAAGGGTTAAGTATTTAATCCTTGCTTATGCAGTCCAATCATGTGTTAAACGTGCTGTGTAGAAGATGAAAAAAATAGTAAATTAATTAGCCTTAGCTTTCTCTAGCTTCATCTGATAAGATTTCTATCTACTTCTAAGTAATATCTATTTGTACCATTTTGTTGCTCTCTGAAGTACAAGCACAGTAATTTTTCCTTGGGTGTCAGAAGTAGTTCCATTTCAAACAGATGAGTTTGTCCATGTCGGTCTCTTGATAAGCGTGTTCTGTAAAACTGGGAACAAAGACTCTTTATGTATGGATGTATACAGTGCTGTAATATGGAGATCTTCAAGGAAACAAAAAACTTCCCACAGCACTTGCTGATTCCTCTTCTGCCTTCCGTTTTGTAATTGATTAGTAATTGAGCCTGTTCGGGCTTGATGTTTAAATGCTAGATCAGGCAGTTGTGGCCAATGTATAATTTATTTTCAGCATTATTTATAGTAGAGAACTCAAGTCTAAATGCTGATTAAAGGAAGAGAATTGACCTAATGAGTTTTAAGCTATATGTTTTTAATTATCACATTTTTTCTGGCATCAGCTTATGTCTTAAAGGTGCCTTCACTTCTCAGTGTGCCAGTTCTTGAAAATCCAGCTTTGGGTAACATGTATGGTATTTACTGGATCAGGCTTCCCAGGAAAGTGGTTGATGCCCCATGCCTGTTCGTGTTCAAGAGACATCTGGATATTGCCCTTGGAAGCAAAGGATGTCCACGTAGAGGACGCGAACAGAGGAAGAATGTGGGAGAAGGAAGATAGTAGGGAGTTAAGGAAGGTTCTGGTGTAAGCTTTAGGTTGTCCAAGCATTGTAAACATCCAGTGTTACAGGATGTTTTTCTTTGTTTTACTGGATGGCTCACATGAAACCAATATGCTAGCTCATAGCTAGCAAGTACCAACAGGTTAGAAATGTTTCTGTCAGCTAGCAATAACAATCAGCATGTATTCGACATAGCCTAACAGAGGAGACTGAAAGACTTTACGAATTCAAAACCTAGACTCTGCCCATACTGGGCAACTTTATGCATAGTAAAGAGTTGGTCTTTACTGAGTTTGTCAGATAAGTCCCCATTACACCTTCTGAACTCTCTGCTGGTGGTTCAAGTAAATACCTGAAATGTAGTGATTAATTTCACTAGTGATGATTCTGTTCAGTCTGTATTACCAAAGCTAGTTCTGCAGATAGTGGCTCTTACTACAGCCAGGGAGCAGGACTGTTGATGCTTAAAGAATTTGAAATGGAGCCTAAAGCTGTTGAGATGGTGGGAATGTGATCGCAAACTAGTTACAAGTACCACTGATTTTTTTAGAGTTTTTTTTTTCTTTTATATTAATGCAGTCAAGTTAGGTGGTGCAGCTCTTCCAGACTATCAGGGTGCCTCTTCGGACACTGCTGTGCTTTGTAAGTATGCCTGGCTTCTTCTGCTGAAGGCAGACTACAAAAGATCTCTACAAGAAGATAAATGCTTGGGGACATTTCTATACCATGAAGTAAGCTGGTCACAGTAGAGATAATGTACTTTAACTGGCTTGGCACAATGATGCTTTCTTTAAATGGGTTTGCTTGAGGGAGGAATCAAACATGAGTTGCAGTCTTGAATTCCTTGTACTTCTGTAATTATTGTAAGTCTGTTTTAGTGGACGAGATTCCAGTAAAATGCTTAGAAACTCCAGAAGACAAAGGGACTTAAATCAAAACAATACACCTGTATGCATCTTTGTGAGATGGCCCGTGTGTAGTTTCTAGAGGGCTGAGAAGTGAGAAGAGTTACTTCTTCCTTAAGGGCACTCAGAGAAAAAGAAAGAAGCTGTTAGTTGGATGTGAGATGTGAGGGAACAGGGCATGTTTCTGGGTGGGATAATGCAGGGCCGGTGCTCTTTGTGCTTCTTTGTCACAGGATTCTTTGGGAATGCTTTGTTTGCACAAGTGAGAGAGACCCTTAAGCCACCCCTATCACTGTAAAGATACACTGCTTGGCCTAGTTACTGTCAGCTCTTTTATCCATTTTTTTTTCCTATATATGTACAAGAACAAATATATAAGTATGTATGTATGTGTACATGTGTGTGTGTATATATATAAGTATATCCTTTTTTTTTTTTCCCCAAAACACACTACTCTCATTTTTTCTCCTACCCTTTTTGATTTTTCCCCCTCCTGCAGTGATATGGGTAGTGATGTTTCTGTTCCAGCAAATAAATGTGCTTTTTCAAATGGGTCCTTCTTCTGCAAAGCTCAGCATGCACCTTTGTGCTATGTTAGTAAAGGAAAGCTTAGGCAGGCTTTTGCCTGAGCCTTTAGGTCAGTGCTTCCAACTTACATCCCAGTTCTGTCCTTATTAGGACTCTGAGAGCCAGAAGGAGGTTGTCAGGAGGCACCTGCAACTTTTCTGCAGCCACAAGGTCACCCTCTTATTGCAACAGGCAGATCAGAGGTCAAACATCTTTCTATTTTCTCTTATGTGTCCTTACAGAGGCACTTAAAAGAATGGGAGATTCTGGTTTGATAAGTTTCCATTTTCAGAAGACATTTGCAAAATTGTATATTAAAAAAATACACATCTCTCGGCCTCCCAAGTTGTTTTGTTTTGTTTTTTTTTTTGGCCAACTTCAGTATTTGAGTGGTCTGAGGTGGAAACATTGATGAATTTTTAGTCTTACGAAGTGCTTTAGAATTTCTGACTGAGGCATTTGACAATGAACTACAGCTGTCATTATCTTCTTGAAAAGGCTGATTAAATTTAAATTTGGGAGGAAGCATTGGTCCATTACCCACTCTTGCTTGAAGTAGCATTCTTAGAATATGTCATAGTCAAATAATTATTGTAAAAATAGCTATATTATGCTATTAAAAACTTGTAATTGATTTTACTGAGAAAAGGTGTGGAATTCCTTGTCAGTTTTCCAGAAGCAACCTCATGGATTTGTAAAATGTCATGATCCATGCTTATTCATGATCTTTATTAACTATAAAGTTGTAGTTAAGATTGCCTAATTATATTTTCTTTAAATATGTATGTGTGAAATCTTCTGCAAGTGTATTCCTGGCAGCCCTGTTACAGTTTGTCACAGTGCTGCAGACTGGCTGCTCCTTGGAATGTGGACAGGGAACTTTGCTCCTTCCCCCCATAGGATGTGTGTGTGTGTTCCTTGAAAAGCATCCAAGTGCAAACATATTTTTCTCCTTAAATTAAACTGATATTTGAGCTATCTGCAGGTGTATTTAGCTGGAGTTGTACTTCAGAGGAAGAGATTATGGCTTATTTTTGCTTTGCTGATGGTATGTTCTAGGAGAACAGATCCAAGATGAATATTGGTTGAAACCTTAGGAGTAAAATATGTGGCCAAATTTAGATCGTGTTGTTCTTTCTCTTCCTGTTAAATGTATAAAAAAGTTTGATTTCACCCGTTTTGACTTGTCTTCATTCAGATGTTAGATACCTGAAGGTGCAGTTAATCAGTTAGCAGCTGAGTGGGAATTTAGTCCCATTAGTACGCAGCTAAACATCTACTTTTGCTCCTTTGCTGAGGTGGGCAGGTTGCTTGGCTTTGCACCGGGAATCCTCCAGTGGAAAGAAAGGAATTGTGACTCAGGACCTTTGCAGAGGGGAAGTGCGTGGGCTGAGCGTAGATGATTCATAACAGGGTCAGAATTACTTCAGATATCACTGCCGTTTGCTTATTTAAGGAAACTGTATTAAAGGAGGGGTTGGAGGAGAAAGGGGCAAACAGAAACAGCAGTGTTGGTATCCTTCTGTAATACTGTTTAAAAAATGGAACAGCTCTAACAGGGGTGTATACTGATAGAATAAATAAAATTCTCTGAGGTTTTTGAGTGGAGAATGTTTAATCAGGCATTAATTCAGCAGCAAGACGTACTCCCAGAAGCCTTTAAAACTGCTTGAACTAGATTTTCATATGGACAAGTACCCAGTGGGATGCTGTCTTAGTCTAGAATGAATGAGATTATTTCTGGTTTGAGAAGACTGTGCTTTCGAGGAATGGTGATGAGTGTCATCCTCTTCAAGTCCCTGGGTGAAGGCAGTTGTCTTTGCCTAAGTAGCATGGACTAGTGGGAGGTGTCTCTGCCTATAGCAAGGGGGTTGGAACTAGATGATCTTAAATGTCCCTTCCAACCCAAACCATTCTATGATTACCATTGGACCAGAACATAATGTAGAAACTCTAACCCAGTACTTCAGAAAGCAGTTTTCAGGAAGTATACAACAGCCTCTCATCTACTGAAAGGAAATAGTAAGCTGGAAAGTGTATGAATCATCCCCGTTTCAGATTCATAATCTCTTGTTTTGTGTCATGCAACATATGAAATATTTGGTCTAGAGTTGGAAATGGTGTTTTTCAGTGAAATAAGCACATTAATTCCAAAGCATAGCAAAGAAGTTTATGAGTATACAGAAGGCTCATTTTTAATTATAAAACCTTTCTTTAAAATTTACTGCAGTGAATTGCTACATTGCTTCCAACGCAGTAATTTCTAGGACGGCTCGGGTGACCGTCTTTGAACAGACTGAAGAAAGTAGTGCTTGTCAGCAGCATTATATTAGTGCTATATGCTAAATATCTTTGTAATATGGATCACTTTTTGCAGGTATTTATAGATATCAGAGCAATGTGTGTATTATTTGCAACAGTAGTTCTGTTTTTATTCTGTTTTATAAATCTGGTGTGCAGATTTAGTTTTAGAAGTAATTACGTGCTGATGCATTAAATTGGTATTCCTGTAATTTCTGATTTTGAAGTCGCTTGTATGTGAAAAAGGAACTTTCCCATATGTATATATTTAAAAAAAAAAGAGAGAACTTGACTGAATAGCTTTCAGATTTTACTTTTTAAGTTAACATGTTTTATGTTTAGTAATTAAAACAGACCCGTTGTAGGTTCTGGTCCTTTCAGATAAGAAGTTACCTTCTTGGAAGGCAGTACTTGAATGGCAGCACTGCTGGCTGGAGCCCCGTTCCATTTGTTTGGCTTTCCTACCCCCTCTCCTCAGGCATGTGCTCTGTGCTTTCACCTCCCAGGTTTATCTCGAGATGAACTTGGCATGACAGTTACTTCACACCCACTGCCAGGTTATAAATAAATCTTAATATGATTACAGTGACAAATAAACTGTGCTGCCTCTGAAGTGAAGACTTGATAATTCCAAAAAAGAAGGGGAAAAAAAGTGCTGAAGTTTATCGCCTTTGCTGTTCAGCAGTCTGGTTTGCATCATTTGAAAGCTTCATGTTATCTTTCTTCCCTCTATTTCCTTTCTGTGGGGCTTCCTCCCTTTCCTCTGTTGTGGAGGGAGACGCAGGGGTGAGGAAACAAAGTTTTGGTTGGCTGTGCTCGTGGCCCAGTCTTTGACAGCATGATCCAAAGCCCAGTGAGGCTGACGGACTTTGAATCAAGCCGACAGAGAGACCCAAACCCCCTGCATTTGGAAAACATGCTGCAGGCTCTCTGAATGCTATATCTAGAAGTTAAATAAATGCTCTTAACTACAAGTGACATTCCTGTCTTATCTACTGGTGCTTAAACCTGGCTCCCTGCTCTCCGTTTATTGTGTGGCCAGGGAAAAGCTGGGCTTGTTGATTTCGTTACAGACAAAACCACTTTTCTTTTCATCGTGCAAGTAGGCTTATAATGCTTGGACAAAATTCTTGTTCCATCCCATGGCGAAGCATATACAGTATATTGTGAGTGCGTGGGATTTTTTGGGGGGAATATTATCATAATATGATGATGCATTTTGCATGAAGCTCTTCAGAAAGCCTCATTTGAGCTTTTGCCATTGTAATTCCGTGTATCATTTCAGTGTTAAGCAATGCCCTAGGGTCAGGAAAACCCATAAGATGCAGCTGGTAGTTAACCTATGTGTCACTAGTCTGCACAGAGGATGTAAAACAGAGCATTTCCATATGAATAACGCCATCTGTTTTTTAACTCCCTTGCATTTAGTTCTCAGCCTTCCCCATCACAGCCATCGCCCTGTATCTCTTTTCAGTTTCTTGTCATAACTGTGCCCTGGTGCAGCCTTCGCGACCCAGGGTCACAGAGCAAGAAGCTGTCTGGAGCTCGCTGATGTAATGAGGAGAGGCCAGGAGAAAGCGGAGACTGGAGTCTGACAAACCCTAAATAGTGCCAGATGCTGGGCTGATGAGATAGCCAGTGAGACCTGGAGCAGTAGACTTGTGTGTGTGTGTGAGCCTAATTCTTTTCTTTTCTTTTCTTTTTTGTTTTAAGCAAACGGCCCTACAAAATTTCAAAGCCAAGATTTTAATTCTGAGTAGTTTAATAAGGGCCAGTGAGCTGAGCTCTGCCCTGTTGAGAGCTGGTTGTAGCATAAAAATACTCCAGGATCCTTCAACAGTTAGTGCAGTTTTCCTCTTCCCTGGAAATGTTTGGAAGGTAGCAGTGTTGTTTTGATAATGGACAACATTTGAAATATCACAGTCCCAGTGCATTGTTAAAATAGCTCTTTGTTAATGTGAATTTTCCTGTAAGAGCTGCTACATATAGAAAGCTCTTATAACATTGCATTTTTAATCCAAGCAGCACATCTTCCTCGAAGGCATTTGTAAATAACTGGCAAAAAAAAAAAAATGTGAGTTTAGATTATGATATTATGATTGCATTGGCTGATATAACATTTTTGCTTTTTGACCCAAATCTTAGCAAGAAGATGCTCAAGGCTACCAACACCTTTGAAGATAGAAGCGCTTTTTCACTCTAGTTTCCTCATGTGTAGTACCAGCACATCTCTTAAGGGTGCGTTAAAAAATAATGAACAACTTCCACAGTGTATGTCCAGGAGTGAGAGAGTCAAGCTCCGGCATCAAACTGAAGGGATTAAGGCTGACCCAAGGGAGTGAGTTGAAGCTGCAGGGAAACATAACCCAGATGGCACCCTCCTCTCTTCGGTAATAGGGAACAGGGCCTGGAATGTCTGCAGAGAAAACACTGTTGTCTGCATTGGTGCTTTGAAGGCTGTTGGCTCATGGTGAGGGCTTCTCTTTGTGCTCTGGCAGGATTTCCGGGACGCGGTGGCACATGCCTCTAGGCAGCTCGGGAAGCCGGTGATTGAGGACAGAATCCTGAATCAGATCCTGTACTACCTACCTCAGCTGTACGAGCTCAACCGGGACCTCCTGAGGGAGCTGGAGGAGCGACTGTCTCACTGGTGACTATCAGTGAAGGAACACCACTCCTTTGATGTTGTTAAAATTTATGTGTGGGGCTTAAAAGACTCCACGTGACTGCAGTCCAACTCTTGTTTGTTTTTCATATGCCTTCTTAAATGACAGAATTGGCTTTGAAGGTACAAGGGTACCTTTCCATTTAGCTGTTTTATTTGGCACTGAGGGGCATCCAGAAGGCATGTTAGCACATGCTTTTAGCAACCACACTTTTTTGTTTAAAATGTAGGTTTCAGTTGAAAGTTCTCATTTCTACGTGTACGTGGGCATGATAAATGGACTGACTTCATGAGAGGAACAGGAGGCTCTTCTGAAGATTGGTTTGCCTTTAAAGGTTGTTGAGACCAGACAGTGCTGATTGGCAGTCCTGCTGAAGTCCATTCTCAGTTACACTCGTGGGTGGACCTAAATCAGCTATAGAAAGCATACAGATGGAAGCATTGAAATGGGTTAAGACTGTAATCCTGTGCTTCCTACTGCTGGATTTAGACACCATCTTAAGGTTTGAATATTCATTTCATTGGAAGTCCAGCTTGTATTAAGGTGTTGAAATGATTCCAGATCATGTAGAGCAGACTGTGAATCAAGTGGTTGTGATCTGACTCCAAATTAGTGTGTAGAAGTGTGCCTGCTAAGACTTTTCAGAATAGTTTATGAGCTGAACATCTATCTGCCGGACTGTATGCTTTTTGTTCAGAAATGAATTGGCACATCTTACTGTGAAGACGATCAATGTCTTGCTGTAAGGTTAGGATGTAAACCTTTTCGTGCGCTAATTGCTCTGTTCTTGTTTCTAGGCTTGAACACCAAAGAATTGCTGACATATTTGTGAAAAAGGGCCCCTACTTAAAGATGTACTCAACTTACATCAAAGAATTTGATAAAAATATTGCGCTGTTAGATGAACAGTGTAAGAAGAATGCAGGTTTTGCCTCAGTAGTGAAAGACTTCGAGGTACTGTAGTTTTTTTTAAGATATATCCTATTTTGTAGCTTTTCAGCAGTTGTCATTTTTACATAAGACTTTAGAGACCATCCTCTAGTTTGATTTTTTTTTTCTACTGGGTCTTGGTTGAGCCTTTATAGGGTGAAAGTGAAAAGAAATTCAACTTTTCCAAAGTAACTAGTGGTGCTGGCAGACAAAAGACTTTGATTTTCAGAAAATTCAGTACTTGCTACAAGTTGTATCAAAGGCATACTAACAAAATCACCAGTTGCTTTTTTGGGTTTTGCCTCTTGACCATAATGCAATGATTAATGGTCTTATTTTAAGCAGGTTGATTTCTCCACCACATTACAGGGCAGTAGCTTACTCATGGGAATCATATTTCTTTTCAGTTAGAAATATAGAAAAGTGACTCTTACGGTCTACATATTTGTAGAAGCTTTTAAACCCAGCACATGCAACAATCAGTTGAAAGCTGATTCATGTCACTAAAAGCAATGTCAGATTTTTACATAATCCCCTTAAACCAGAAAGGAGATGTGAGCTTCCTCAGAACATGATCCACACAGCCTATGAATTTACTTCCTATGATGCAAGCTTCCCCTTGAGTAGTCTCTTCTCTGTTAGTTTACAGATCATTAAAATGGCTACTCAGAGTAGGCAAAGGAAGAGCTTGAGGTAGTCTGCAAGTACAGGAAGAAGTCTTTTCAAGGACTCAGTGTTTCTGATACACGTTATCTTGAGTTTGCCTTCAAAATAGTAATTTTTTTTAAGTGTGGGTCTTTTGATTGTGTGTTGTCTTTAGATGTTTGGATTAATTAAAACTCCTTGAGTGAATACTGCTTCTCTGCCTTTCTTCCTAATGGACATTTATGGTGATTACAAATTAGCATGTCTTTGGCAACTGCCGCTTCCTTTATTTCTGGGAAGATTCACTCCTCTCCTTTATAAGCAAAATAACCTATTTTGAATCCACAGAGAGTATGAATGCTTACTGATGTCTTTTAACTCATGATTGAATTTACATACGTCTTCCACACAGGGAAAAACTTGCTTTGTGGTGCAATGTAATGCTACAGTAGTCACACCTTTAAGATCAGCTTATCTGATATTATCGGCAGTTCTTTGTAGTTAAGTTTGCTTTTGCTGGAACCCTTGACTACCACGGAATTGTTGCTGATGTTGGGTATTTCTTCCAGATGAGCCCCCGCTGTGCTAGTCTGGCTCTCAAGCATTATCTGCTCAAGCCAGTCCAGAGGATTCCTCAGTACAGACTCCTTTTGACAGGTATAGTCAAGCTCTTATACAATCTTAAGAAGCCAGTCTTCACGTGTTCCAGAAAATGTGTTTTCAGGCGGTTGTATCCATCTGCAAAGCACGTTTTTCTGACTTCAGCTATGTGAAGCTTTTTTGAAAATACGGTTTAGAGGCTTTCTTGATTAATACCAATTGCAACAAGATACACAAGTGAAATGCTAATATTCCCAACGTTGTGGTTTGTTTCCTGATGGTACATTCAGCAGTACTTGGAAAACATGAAATTGTTGGTGGTTTTTTTGATTGTTTCTGTGGTAATGAAAGACAGTAATTTCCTTAGAGGGTTGGAAAGCTCCTCTTTTGAATTTTTTTTTTTCTAAGGAAAAATATAGTATGGAAAACTAGAACAAGGAGAAGGAACTGAAAGATTTGTCTGTACAACTGTGAGCTTTTCCTGCAAATAGTTTCTCCACTTCTCCCCTGCCCAGGTGTTCTGTCCTTGAAAACCATTCTCCTTTAAAAGCAGGAAGTGTGGTTTTGGTAAATGTTACTGTTAAGCGCTCAAGACTTGTTACAGTGGCATGAGCTGGTATGGGACTAGGAAGTCTGGGCTCTGCACTAGGCTTTGGCACTGGCATGTCTGGATGACCTTGAGGAAGTCATCTCCTTGATGCAGTACTTTATTTTCTGTAAAAGGAGTGCAGTGGTACAGGCCTCCTTTGTGAAGTATGTTGAGATGTGTTTGTTGTAAGAGGGAGATGGCTCCTGTAAGGATTTGGAAATACTTAAGGCATTGTTTTTGAAAGCCGTTGCTTCTTGATGAGCTATTTAAAAATAGCCTCTGTTTATGTAGTAACTGCAAAATAAAATGCTCTGTGACCCTTTGTTTGGCTCTGTAACTGCTTGTTGGCATTTCCCCAGCAAGTACTTAGACTAGTGATACTGTGGGAGATACAAACTTCAGTGTTATGGAGAAGTTACTAAGTTATTAACCTGGACTGTTTTCTTTTTGTCTCATGAAAGTCACAGGTGGGGAAAAAGGCGTTAAAAGGCTTTATCATATTAGGGTCTTTTAATTGATAGAATTAAACCACAAGAAGGCATTTGAGGAGTTGCTTTATTTTAAAAAGACACTGACTCAAGGCATTGTGTAGGCTTGTTATATCCTAAATCAGTGGAGATGCCTTGGATAAGTTCAAAGGTTTCCAGTAAAAAGGCAGAACAGGGGGGCAATTGCTTTGTCAATATACATAGCAAAGGGACAGATGTCAGTGATGAATGGCACTAAAACACTACTACTAGGAAGCAGAAGGAGAGTTCTTTGTAACTATTAATTGTCATTGTGGCAGGGAGCAGCTGAAAATCTCATCCTGTGTTGATGGGCATTATGTGGAAGTCTACAATTCTGCAGACCTGGCTGTGGCCACCCAGCTTTAAAAAAAAATTTGTAAATACACATGCTATTTACATGAACTGGATTGCAGTGCTGGTTACTGCTTTAGAAAAATAAATTTCTCGTGTCCTATGGGAGGAATGAAAGAGATCAGACTAAGAAATGAATTACGCTGTGGCAGGGGGCTTTTGCTTTGGATCTTTTTCATTTTTGCTTTGTTCAATTATTCATGCCATTTCACACTGTCTTCTGTGTTCCTTGAGATTCTTGCTCTCCTATGTCTCAGTGACTTCTCAACTTTGTTACCTTCTAGCAGCTCTGTATGATATTGACTAATCTCTGTGCAAAGCCTTTGGAGGATGTTGGAGATGGGCAAAACAAGAATGAGCAAAAGTTGCAGTGATGCAGCAGCAGCCACAGACAAAGACAATGGGTATTTGCGTGTGGCTGAGGAGGGGGCAGTGGCTTAGAGTAGAGAAAAAACAATCCAGGAAATGAAGCTGTGAGGCCTGAGTCAGCAGGGATTTCTTCCTATTTAGATGCTCTGTGTCGGTGGGACAGCTTTGTACTAGTAACCTGCTGCTACAAGATTGTTGCTGTGCTTTGAAGTATATTTGCTTTTGTGCTAACAAAAGGAGGAACAGGTGGACTTATAAATCAGGCAAGGAGAGGCACAGCTCAGCTGCACTTCTATTTAATTATACAGCTTCTTCATCCCACCAAGGAAATTTCTGCTTTTCCACATAACCCTGAGCTCTATACAGCAAATATTAAGTGGGTTGTTGGGGAGGTTCATTAGAGACCTTGTATTTTTAACAGAAAGAAGTGAAGGTGAGGTGAATCTCTCCTGAAAATCTGGTTTGAGTAGAAGACTTGAGAGTTGTACAATACAAGCAAGCACTTCACTGTCATATGATAAGCCTCTCTCCTCTTTTTCACAGCACAAGGTTTGTGGAGAGAGAGATGGTGTCCCTTATTATCCTCAGCTGAGGTCTAGTGACGGGAGGCTGAGGGGGATTGAAAAATCCGCTTTTGAGCGCACTGCTCCTTCACAGCTCAGAAACAGAATTGTCAGACTTGAGGCCAATTCCATTTTGAGAATGATTGCTTTGAGTTAAATGTAATTAAATTGGACAAATTGAGACAAGAAGTAGTTAATGAAGCAGAAGATAATTTTTATCACAAGTAGAAGTGATAGCTACTGGCCCCTAGCATGAAGGAAGAGCGAGTTACTGGCTGCTGTCAGGTGGAGGATGAAAGGCATAAGAACATTTTGTCATAAACCAGTGCTTGTGTGCCAATTTTTGTTGTGTTTTGGGGTATCTGGCAAAGCTATAAATTTTAATTTCTAAGTTTACCTTTCTAAAGGTATGTTTAAGGTCTGCCTTGAGAATATAAGGAAGAAGAGATCAGACAAAAATTAGTGTGTTTTCTATTAAAAAGCCTTTATCTGGTAGTGTGTTTTTTTTTGTTCCTCTTGAAGTGGTTTGTGGGAATTAATGCTGCATGCATCTTGTTTATATGAAGTCAGTTATTCTATTGCATGAAATGCAGTATTTGGGTAACCAGAGATTTTGGATGGGCTTTCTGTTATCATGGAGATGTGCTGATAAGATTTGTTTTGCTAGGATGGCCTATTTGCTGTGTTGTGATCAATGGGAAGCTTGCATTGTCATGCAGCTGGGAGGTTGCTATCAGTTGCGAAACAGAGATTGCACCTTGCTTAGGTATTAGTCAGACCTTTGTGCCATTTACAGTGCTACAGTTCTCTTTCAGTGCTCTGTAATTAAAAAAAAAATCTTTCCACCTAATTTCCTGCATAGTGTCGATTTCTGTTGTATTGTTACATCACTTGTACTGTTTTTTATTTACAGATCATTCTTTAGTTCTGTGTTATACTAAAGCAGATCCATTCTTGCTGTCAGATTTGTCCTAGGCATACTGATTATCTCCTTTCTGTTTAAACCAACGGAAGCAAACCCCGGTGCTAAGGGTATGACACTGTTGATAGTTTTAATATTATTGATATGGTCCATATTTTATTTTGCAGTTGTGGAAAGCTGTCTGTAATATATATGCATTTCATTTTTTCTCCCAGAAACCAGTGTTTCGTGTAGAATAACTGAGTAAAATGTCTGAACGACTAAAGTACATTTCAGAGGGGAAGAAAATTGGCAAAGACTGCAGATACCATTCCACCTTAGTATTTGACTTCTGTATTTATTTTATCTAGGAATGTTTTTGCTAAATCATTACTGTAATGCTGTTCATGTCTGTGAAATACTCTTGTTTGTAGAGTGTGAGGTGGTACCTCAAGACAGTTGTTTGCAGGCACAAAATTTCCAGTGTGTATGTGCAGAGGAGACTAAAATAGTCTATCGTATTGCTTCTCTAAAGCTGAGTTTTAGCTGTTCACTCGCCAGATACACATAAAGAGATCAAAATTACATATTTACCACTTCCAGGATTTTACAGCTAGAAGTTTTTTTGGCTGTTTCCATCCTGTAGTGCAAGTACTGCCTTCCTTTTTAAATACAGAATTTTAAATGGTTGCAGTTATGTTAAAATGTCTCTTTAATTTTCCCTCTGTAATCTGGATATGATTTAAAGTGCTAACACGTACCCTTCAAAACAAAACCCCACAAACGGAATGAGGTGATGTGTTGTTCTTTGGGGGAATTTGTCATAAGGCATGAATATGCCAAGAAGCAATTAGCTCCCATGTTGGGTCTCTGGTTTTAAGTTTCCAGTGCAGTTACTTTGAATATTAAATTGGATGTTTCCATGTACTAGAAAGTGCCAGTGGAGCATTTGCAGATTAGTGAATTATACCCACCTGACCTCTTGTTCCCAGTCCACAGAGAAGTGACTCTGTGGCTGGCAGCTTTAAGAAGCTGTAGTTTCTGTATAAGCAGGAGGGACTCATACTTCTCTGCTGGGAGGTGTCTGCTGGAGTCCTTTGTTCTGGCTCTGGTGGAGGCTGAGTTGCAATAAAACTTTAACCTGTTTTCTTTATGGAGGGTTCCCATGATGCTCACTCAGCATGGGCAATAACGCGCAGCTCCTACTTAATGACACTGAGGCAGGGGAGGGCAGCTGTTGTGTGTGTGAGGTGGGTTCCTGCAGGAACCAAGTTAAAATCCATGTGAACTCCTCTCAGTTCCTTGTAAAATACCTCCTGTTGATTTTAGTCTTACGCCAGTTTCTTACACACACAACCCAGGCTGGGACAAGGTGAATTCATTTTTTAGTGGAATGTATGCACACCTAAATATTGCACTTGAAGGTGTGGTAGCTACTACAGCAAAAGATGTGGAAACACGTGAAGGATGCAGTTTTATGGAGCTGGAAAAGTTTGGTACCACGTCAGGCCCATGTTAAAATCAGGCGTTGGCCGTTCCCTGATAAAGATCAGCCAGAACTCGAAGTGGAGCAGCAGGCTGTGGGTGTTCCCAGGCCCAGCCAGACCTCCCAGCACTCCCACCCCCAGCTCACCCGCAGCTGCCCCCAGCAAGGCCCTGCTCCTTCATCCCAACCTGCTCTTCATGCTTCTCTTGGATCCTCCCTTAGGTCTTTGCCAAAGAATAAAGCTTCAGTGCCAAATATTTTTCTTCCTGTAGTTTTGTTTTTCTCAAAGCTTTCATTAACTGACAAGATTTTTCACTCTTCATGGTGTTTCTACTGCAGAAACACATTTCATAATTCCCTAATTTTGCATAAGGAAACCATTACAATATTCTGAGTGCTCTCTGAGGGGCATGCATGAAGCAAGACGTCCTATGAAGGCAGGAACAATTGGCCCCCGATGCTTCTTGAGTGAAGGGATGAATCTGGGTAGGGCAAACATCTGGGAGTTGAATTCTTTCACTCCTACATGAAACTTGTACAACTGCTAAGCTAAAATCGAACATTTCCTAGATCGCATACAATCAATTTTCTCTAAATCAGCCAGAATCCGAGTACCTCATTTAAAAGACAATTATGAATTAGTATTTGTTGATATTATCAGTCTTAACACCTGTATTCCCTTGGAAGTTCCCTTTAAAGTTGTGTTTCTTTCAAATGTCAGTAGTTCAGAGCTGTACTGAGGCTGTAGAGTTGTCTTTGACAGGCTATCATACTTTTTGGTGAACTGGACACGAGACCAGGGAATGGAATCTCGAGGGATGTTTTCTCAAATAGTCAGACATTTGGAGTTAATTTTATCCGAGTATAACAGATGGAAAAACTACCACGTCTTGGGTGTACTGAGGCTGCCATCTCGTGGTTGAGGAACTAAATTTACAATTGAAAACCAGCAATTCCTATGTGAGCAACTGAGGTGGCTTATATTTTTTTTTCTTTTAACTGAAACATATTGATCATAATCAGATTTGCTGTATTGGGTTACTTTTTTTTCTCAGGTCCTGTAGGCAAGTTAAGGCTCAGACAATTATCTATAATCTTCAGACTTTCTTGTGTCATCTGAAATGTAAATAACTGCGAGTATGTACTTGTCTTCCACCTGCTTGTTTTGTTCCAGAATAATCCTTACAACATATCACTTCCCTTTAGAGAAGGTCACTGCTTCTGGAGTCTTCTGTTCCCTGAGCAAGATATTGTTATATACTTTCATTGTGGAAATACTAGTTTTCCTTATGTTATTACCCAGACAAATTTAAAAGGTTACGTAGTAATAGACCTTACTGGCATATGTGTGCCTGAAAAGCAGATTGCTAGGAAAATGTTGGGTTTTACTGCTTTCTGATGCTGTTTATCTCTTTAACAAAAATGCCTCTGTTATTTTTTCTTTATACAGATTATTTAAAAAACCTTTTAGAAGAATCTGCAGATTATAGGGATACTCAAGGTAAATGTCTCTTTATTCTAAAGAAATAACAGCTTATGTAAATATAATAAAATTTCTAAATTTTAAATGCATGCAAAATGCTAAGCCAGTAAGTAGAAATGTTTTCTGTTTAGTTCTAAGTCTCTCAGAAGATGCACTGAAAGATTGCAAAGTTATGTATAAAAATCTTTGGAGTTTACTGTGGTATCAGCTTAACCCCGATTTCAAACTAAGAAACCAGTGATGTTCCCCAAGTAGCTTAAGCAGGAATTTTGGGCAGTGCTACCGCAAGAAACAGTCCTTGTATCCCTTGACATTTAGTGACAGGCAGCCTGGTCCCCCAGCTGCTCTCCCTAGCCAGGTCAGCCTTTTAGCTTGAGGAGATCTCCAGTTTGACTTGTTGCAAGTTGCACAAACATTTTTGCTTGCATGTTAAGGGGAATGGTGTTAGAAGAAAACAAGAAGGAATAGCTGATGGGGCAGGTCTACGTGTTTTATGCTAATTCAGGGTTAAGCTCGTTTTAACTTCACTGTAGCAATGCAGTGCACATTCATACTGCTTCCCTTCTGCCTTATGTGCTGCTCAGCAGTACTAGAAGTGCTCCTAGTCAGTGTTTCCATTTTGTTTGCATGAGCCCCTGTCATTTATTTTGTTCTCTTTGATGCCATTTGTGCAAGCCCATTATCTTCAGGAGGGCTGCACAGATGTAGCTGGTGGAAATGCACTAAATGAGTGCCTTGGATGTGCTGAGCCAAGTTCACTTTCTTACAGCTGTATCTCTTGGTATAGTGCCATAAAATTTATGAATATTTATAATTCTTAGAACATTTAGATATATTTGTTTATTTGACTGTGTTGAAAATATAGTCCCAAAAATGTTTTAAATGACTCCTTCAGAGCCAGAAAAGTTTGTCTTGCACTTCTTATAGTTGTGAACAAGCTAATGCTTGCACCGTGTAGTAAGCAACTGACCATTTAAAAAGTCAACAATTTTTAAAACGCATGTTTTATGTTACATTTTCTGGTGATTTCTTCAGCTTCTGTGGTTGTTGTTGTAGTTGTTGTTTTTAATAGTGGTACGCTCCACAGTATTTTTGTCTTGCTGCATATGCTGAAGATAAAAGCAGAAACTTAGTTGTAACAATGATAATGTTAATTTTATGTATTAGGCGTGTTTGATAGTCAGTCTTTGACTGAGGAAAGAAATCTGATCCTTACTCAGTAAAATCTTTCTTGTGATAATTAAGTTCCTTTTGACTTTGCTTTGTTGTTTAATTCAATTTAGGAAAAAAAAAAAAGGAACTAAAAAGAGAAAGGTTTGGATATGATCAGCATTTTTGGAAAAAACAACACAATTCTTCCTGATGACCTTTGTTTGAATACATTACTCCAGCTAAGTGATATAGGAAGTGGAATGTTCTTCCCTTCCAAAAAGCAGTTTGTCTGGGGACTTTTTGATGCTATAGATTATTTTGTTTTGTTGTTTAATTTGTTTAGAGTCTTGGCTCTGTAAGTAGCTCTGAGATCTTGGAAGTTTCTCTTCAATAACGAGCCAATTTTCTCTAACGTTCTTCAGTCTTTTTAAGTCAGTGAGTACAATTTAAAGTTTTTGATAGAGAGAATAGCTGAGAGATGAAGGAAAGGATAACAAAAAAATAAATAAATCAGGTACTCATTATTATCTTCATGAATTTAGTTAAATTTCCCTTAACTTCATTTTCTTTCAAGCTGATGGGAGCCGGAGAGTGTTTTGGCTGGATCCAGAATTTCCTAGGAGGAGACTATTAGCTGTTTTTCAGCAGGCTCAGTTAACTTCATGTCTACATCTAAACTGCAGTTTTTATCAAATGCTTGCTTTGTGCTGTGTGTTCTCACAGTTTGACTCCTGTACTCACATTGCTTTCTTTAATGAAACTCTTGAATAAAATTCTCCTTAGATTGACTCAGGAGGAAATTTTTGTTCACACCTTGGTTTAGTTTCATGTATGGCTTTGCGACCTTCTGAACCCTTCGGTTCAAAAATCTGTATCTTTTAATGTGCTTTCTTTCTGAATGTGAATTCATCAATAGTGCAGTCTGAAGTGCTAATACTGTAGTGATATCTTGAAAAACAAAACATCTACAACAACTCAAGGCTTTGGTTTTAACTGGGTTCGTAGGCTTCTCTGAGTACTTTTAAGCAATCGTTATTTGGAGTGTTTAACTGTACTTCAGTTACTCAGAAAGCGCTAAATGACATTTTATCAGTGCAGTTGTACTAGTTTTCAATTAAACGAGGTTTATTTTTCCTACATAAATCAATTACAGGTTTTTGGATAAGATCCTTAGATGGGTTCTGTGTAATACGCAGAGTTGCTGTTCAATAACTTACATAATTCTTTTATATAACCCCTTTTTTGCAGTTACACCCAAGTGTGTATTTCAGCAGAGTTGCTAGTTATTAAATATCAGTACTTAATAAAATCCCTGTTTGTCTTCATGACTCTTCTATTTCAGAGATTTTTTTTCTTCCAGTCTGAAATGTAGAAGCTTGAGCTTTATACTGTTACCTTGAAGTACCACAAAACTAAAGGCAGAAGAAAGAAATCACCAGAATTTGGATAATTTTTCCAAGTAGCTTCCCATGACTGGCACTGGAGGCAGTTTTGTAAAACGGAAAAAGCTTAATTAACCTCCATACAGTCTCAGTTAAAATGTTGTTAATGTTTCTGCTCTAAGCAGAGACATTGAAATTAAAGCGATTGTTTGTGTGAGAAACTAAAAACTAATGTTGCTTGTAAACAGCTTTTATTAGCTATAGGAAATGATTGACATTGTGACTGTTAGTTGAAGCAATAATTCGGTAGGCACACCTATTAAACCATGATCCAAAGCCTCTGGAATCCATGGGAAGTGCTCTTGAATGCAGTGACTGTTCAGTCAGGTCCTTGAATCTTGGCACAATGTAGAAGGGGAGTATTTTTTAGGGACACAGTTAATGGGCATGGTGGTGATGGGTTGACAGCTGGACTAGATGATCTTAAGAGGTCTTTTCCTACCTTAATGATTCTGTGATTTTACCTGGACTTTCCATAACACCAGTGCTAACTGGTCTATATAACACATTGTTTCTTCACTCTTCAGATGCACTAGCTGTTGTCATAGAAGTCGCAAACCATGCCAATGACATCATGAAGCAGGGAGTAAGTATTTTAACTTAGGAAGTTGGCTGATTAAAGCCTTTTCTATTATTTAAAAAGAAAAAAAAGTCATGGACGCAAAGGTGATTACTTATCTTTTTGCCTTTTTTTTCCCCTATAGGATAACTTTCAGAAACTCATGCAGATTCAGTACAGTCTAAATGGACACCACGAGATTGTACAGCCAGGAAGGGTAGGTCCTCCAGATGGCATTCAAATGATCGTAACAAAAGTGTAGCACGGGTGACATGCAAGCACAGTACTGACACATATGGAGGAGAGAAATGATCCATCACTTAATTATTTGGTGCTGACAGTCAAATGAATTCTACTTCCCCATATGTATAATTATTTTCTTTTTTAAAAAACATTTATCTGATGAAAACTTAAAATTTTTAGAATATGATTCTCTGCCTGATCTTGCAGCAGTATTTTTCCCCAAACTTAACCTTTTATTTGCCGTAGTTTCAAATGCAGCATGGAAAATCAATGCAACCACTCAATCCCTCTAGCTTGTAAGGGAGATTTACGGATGAACAGCCTTTTTGAGGAGGGAAACGGTGAACTGCAAAACTTCCACAGCATTTCAGGTGTAATAATTAAAAAAAAAGAAAGAAAAAAGAAAAAAAAAAGATAGAAGGAACCTATTAGCTCATTTATACAGCTTATGCCTTGAAAAACTGAGTTTTGAATTGTTTGTTTTAATTTGCTAGATATTTCTGAAGGAAGGAACGCTGATGAAGCTCTCTCGGAAGGTCATGCAGCCACGAATGTTTTTTCTGGTAAGATGGTGTGTATAATGCTGTGTACCTAATGCCGGTGTAATTTTGAGTGGCTGAAATGCTGCACCACAAATTCACAGAAGTAAACTTCAGGGAGGGGAAAAATGTCCGTTTCTCGCTGTTTGTGCTCAGTCTAGTTTAGAGAGATCATCTGTCGCATATGCAGTAACATTTTAATAGAAAACTCAATAAAAAGTACTGTTCTGAACAGTGTTTGTTTAAAATTTGAGCAGTTTTATGGGAAGACATCTTCTGAAACACTAAAACAATTACTCCATCCCACTTGTACCAGATTGTAAAACCTACAGCTCAGCTGCTGCTATTGCACTCTTCCCTCCCTCCTCCTCTCATCTGCTTGCCTCCCAAGTGGAGTGCTGAGCTGGAAGTGAAGTGTTGGCTTCTCTTCCTGTCCTGCTGTTGTTTTGTTTTGGACCTTTTGTGCGTCTCTGAAGTTTCTGTTTCCAGTTGAATCTTTTGTTTCTTTCCTCTGTTTAGACACTAAAACAACTGTTGTGTGTAGTTTGTGACTTTATTGGCCCAAGGTATTGCCTGAAATCTCGCTTTCAGTTACTGCAGAACAAATATTTCCCTAAGTGGTCATGAAGTTTGCATTCTAAGCTTGGAAGTACCTATCATATACTCTGGAGATGACTCTGTAGCATACAGGGGACTGATACATTAGGCAGTGATTTTCTTTGATCATGTTATATAGGCTCTTGAAAACTTTGGTTATGTTGCAAAGAATCTCACAGCAAAAACTCTTGAGACAGTTCAGTCTCCTGATCTGTGTTAATATTTAGCAAATGAAGCCTGGATCCATGTGTTGAGCAGCACAGGAAATAAAACATCTAAGAGCTGAACAGTAGGTGTATCAAATGAAGCCAAGTCTGGTAGAACATCAACTAGATTTACGTAGATGTAGATGCACGTTTAAACTGGTAAGATTTGTAGGCACGAACTTGTCCATATAATCATAAGTTGGTAATCTTAATTCTGCCATCTCCTTGTTTCTGGAATGTTTTACATTGCTTCAAGGATTAATTCTATTATCCCTTTAAAGTAGTTTGTTATGCAATATAGCTGTGTACACAATAAACATTTCTGTTCTTTCTAACAGCCTGTTCTTTGACATCTGTGCACTGTTTACTCATTGCCAAATGTATATTTACACAAGGAAGGATATAAATAGGCACCTATTGTTATCTGAATTTATGCAAGAAAATGTTTCTTGGGCTCTAAGTGGAATAATAAGATGTAGAAGATGCCCTCTTGGACAACTGAGTTCAGTGCTTTCTACTTTCTGTAAAATGCATCCAAAATTGTCAGTTTCTAAGCAGTCTTTATCGCTTCTGCTTTACAGTTTAATGATGCCCTCTTGTATACTACTCCAGTTCAGTCAGGGATGTACAAACTCAACAACATGCTGTCATTGGCTGGGATGAAGGTGAGTCATGTGCTGAAATAAGTCTTTCTCTAAATGCATGTAAACTCAGGTTCTCAAATTTTCAAAAGGCAGCTAAATTTATTGTTGGAAAGAGATATTAAAGATGTTTGTATTGCAGAGCAGTTCTACAGGTGTGAAGTTTCTTGCATAATACTGCCTGTTGGAGTTCTGTCTTACGTTTTCCTAAACAACTGTGTTGCCACAGGATCATCTTAGCTGCATTTCATCCAGTGCTGGCCTACTCAGAAGTAGTCTGCCTACTTCTTTTATTGTATTATATTCTGTTTAAACTGCCTATCATTTGCTTTGCAAATGCTTTTTCTTGATCGCACGCAGAGGTTAGGTACCCTTGCCTGATAACATTCTGGTGGTCAAATCTCCATGGTTCATAGAGGTCTGCTAACTTGGAGGGAAGATATGGCTTTTGTTTCTGAGTCTTTGTGAAAAGCATCAAAGTTAAGACTCTAACCCCTGTAGGTAGCGGCAAGGAACATGTATGCAGATATTGACATGGTCTCTGGCATGACAGTGAGAACAACAAACCATCACCTCAGGAATCAAGTGTCATCTCTGATTCTATCAGAAATGAGCACCGAGTCCAGCTAGGACACAGATCTGGCTCCCAGGCCTGAGCTTTCACAGGCAGAGCTGCAGCCTCTCTTCTGCCAGCAGATGTCTCATCCTCATGGCTCAGAAACACTCTTAACTTTTAAAATCTTGTTTGTTTGAAACTTGGTATTTCAGAAGAATCACCAGAGATCCAGCCCATGGGGATATTGGACAGATGCCCATCTGGAGCACACCAGTGGCCTATTTGTTGTCCTGCAGCGTGCTTTTTTGCATAGTTGCAGGAGAAGTTGGGAGTACTGAAGCACAGCGGGAGGTGTCTGGGATCCCCTGAACTTCATTCCTGTATACATCTTAAGTGTTCCTATGGTGCCACAGTGAAAAAAAATGGTGGGCTCTGTGTAATCATACTACATCTTGGCACTAAGGATGTTGTCCAGTCTCATCCCCGTGAGATTGGCCCCTTCTGCCGTAAAAAGATGAGACTTTGCAATAAATAAAAATAAAGCAGCATGAAAGTACCATGTCAGTTTGAATGTAAACTTTTCTCTCTCAAATGAAGGTTAAAAAGCCATCCCAGGAAGCTTATCAGAATGAACTGAACATAGAAAGTGTAGAGAGATCCTTCATTCTTTCAGCAAGGTGAGTCTCATGATTTCAAAATGATTTTAAAAGTACATAATTTCAAACAAGCCTTAAAAGCTTTTTACCTAAGCTCTTTACAGCTTGTTTTGCACTTACATAATGAAAAGTTACTCCTGGCTAGTGTTACTGCAGAAGAATAGAGGGACCAACAGATGGACTTCTAGAAATAAAGTGGGCTTTGTTCTAATTTGCTTTTGTTCACATTTAAAACCTCATTTTGGATATTTATTCTTTTTTTAATGGGCTAGCAGAAAGGATTAGTTTGTGTATCATCAGTTTCAGATACCGCATGAATTTGTAGTCTGGAATACAGTCCACTCTCACCTGTAAGGAAGATTCCCTGTTGTACAGTAATAGATGGAGTCGCAAAATCTGTAATCACTGTGGCTGGTATTTGAGCAATCTGGGCTTAAGGCTCTGCAGCTAGTAGGGATTCTGCTGTCCTCAAGAGAGCTAACTGTTAATCAGATTGAACAAAACTCTTTGATTTTTCCTCCTCTTCAGCTTTGCTGGACCTTCAAAAACTTCTAAGTAAATTGAAATATTATCCTCTCACTGCATTTCTTCATGATGAAAAAGAATTAAAATTCCCTTCAGTTAATGTTAGGCTTTGCTTTTCTGTATTTTTCTTTTCTTTGAGACTTACTGATATTCTGAGTCAGTGCATTAGCAGGACAGGATATGAGGCATAACAATACACTTCGACATTTCTGTTGACTGATAAAAATTGTAAGGCGTCATTCTGGTCATCTAGCTAAAATAACAGTGTAATTCAGGCAAGAAATGGATCTCAGTGAAGTGCTGAATGGGACATGAAATGACAGGAAGTACAGGAATGAAGCTTCTCCTTACCAGATAAATAAATTCTCCGTGTAGCAGCCACTTAACTGAAGTGGTTCTGGTCTACCTTTAGTGAGCTGCCTCTAACAAAGACCTGGTTTTATGGATTGTTGTTTTCACTGTGTTTGGAGTTTGATACAGTCTGTCATTTGTGACAGTGCTGATATCAATGAAGAAAGACATGTTTTCTCTTTTATTTAGCAAAGCTGAGCAGGGGTAGACTGCTGCTTTCTTTGTGACCTTGTAAATACTGACATTAGGATGTCTGCTCTGAGACAGCAGTATCTCTAGCTGGGGGGTAAACCAAGGTTAGCCTTGTTAGAGCAGCCAGAGGAAGCAGCTCAGTTGTGTCTGAGCAGTAGTTATTTATAACAACAGGCTTGAAAGAAGTATTGATGTATTTCCCAACAAATCTTTATAGATGTTTCTCATGATTCTTTTGAACAAAGATCCATTACACTGTTTAACATATGGTTCTGCACCAGTGTTACATGAGCAGCTCTGTCCTGCTTAGGTGCCTTGGTCACTAGGTTTTGCACAAATACAAGAAGTTTGTAATGTAACAAGTAATGTAGGAAGGTTAATTGGATCTTGTGAAAAGATGATCACCTTGAAATACGTTATTTTTTTACAGAAGAGGTTAGCCTCTTCTTTTTGAGGAGCTGATTAAATGGTAGATTAAAAGTAAATTCTATGAAATACATGCTGATGCATGAGGGAAAACCTGTAACTTTCCATCACAGAGTGCCGTTTGTGACACGCTTTTCTCTTGTCCTTGAAATTTCTGAAATTACCCTCATGTTACCAACTAAAACTGCTTTGACTTTCTCTTTCTTTCTTACGTTGTCAACCTTGCATTTGGAGAACATTCATTTCTGTTATTTTTACTTATTGGAAACTGTGTGTGTGCAGTACCCAAAGTTACACAGCTGTGACATGGAGAGGTTGCATTTGCTTGGGATGAAAGAGGTGTTGGGGGATCCAGGTGTGAATGAGGGCATTTAGATTGTTATTTGCCTGTAAACAAGGCCTGGGTTTGTTGTGAAAACATTACTACTAGCAATAGCTGTTTGCATATGTTTATGACATTGCTTTTACGATAAATAGCACAGGTGTGTAGAGAATTGGTATCTTGTTAATACAGACTGCATCTTCCATTTGATTCCTCACTGAAGTAGCTTCTTGGCTCCTATGTAATAAAAATCCCTATTACAAAACGATTTAAATTAATCTTACAGATACCAGGGACAAAAGTATCTTCTGTGTTTTTTCACATAATAAGCATGATGTCACGTGTACTCCAAAGAAGAGACTTTGAAATAGCCCTGGGGGCAGAAATGGGGGAGGGGAGCAATTAAGCTAGTGAAAAATAGCTAGTAATAAAATGTAAGCCAGTTAATGACAGAAGCACAGATTAATGCCCAAACAAGAGGCTTTCTTGCTTCAGATTTTAATTTTACTGACTGCACTAGTGTTCTGCTTTATCTAGTCTGGGTTGAGGTTTCAGCTTTCTTGGATTGTCTGTAGGAGCATGGATTATTTTACATGGTACAATGCAGCATAGTACTAGAAATCTCTTAATGAAAACAAAGAATCAAACCAAAAAAAAACCAACGAGCATATCTGCATGATACAGCACAGTGCAGAAGTAAAGCGCAGGTCCTGAAAACAAGAGCCATGCCAGCCTGGCATGCTGCGAGGCCAGCTGGCCCTGCTTCCCCAATGGGGCAAGCTGACAGCCAGTGCAGGCAACCAGGACTGAGTCCTCTCCTGACTAAAGGGCAGCTCATGCAGGACTGGCGCAGCTGTGAGAGGAGCCTGTGGGCTCTGAGCCTGGAAACAATGGGGGTGTCCTTCTGGGGCCCCTCACAGCTTGGCTGCGTGGAGCAGCTGCAACGTGTGCTCCTCACACACATCTGCCAGAAACAGCAATGGTTGGGACTCTGCAGTCTGTTTAAACATTTTTTATGCTTAAATGTTTAAATGCTGCTTTATTAGCTAAGGCTTGAAACATAAACAGATGGGTAAAATTAAGAAAACTGCGATTTTAGTGAACAAGGCAGCTTTAGGAAGGATGCAACCACTGCTGGAACTGCAGCAAGGGAGGTGGCAGGGCTGTGAGGTCTGGAGGGACGGCAGAAGGAACGCTGCCTGTTGTGCTGCTGCTAACCGTGACATTAGTCTGGTTCCTAATAAACACTGCTTTTGCTCTGAAGTTCTGGAGGACTGTAAACAACCCTAAAGGCCTAGTGCCAGCAGGCCTACTGAGTGCGTGCTCCCAAGGAAAAGGTTAGGACCTAAGCCATGAAGCCCCATCTGTAACACTCCCCATATGGCTGGGGGATGCTTAATCTGCAACACTGAACCAAATTTATTTAATATAGCTTTAAGAACCTAAATAATGTAACCAGATTTTGAAAAAGCCAGAGGAATTCATTGGAATTAAGAGTACTATGTAGCTAATGCTACATCCTTCTTAGCAGATGAGGAAGCAAGGGTAAATACACTGAACAAAATGTTCCACCGAGGGTGTGACATATTAGGGCAGACAATAATATATTGCTTTGCCCTTGCTTCTATCTTATTTCCTCTCCTTCTGTTTGATTTTGTTGCTGTGTGCATTCAGTCATACAGTTTTCCCCTGTGCCTCTCAGGCTTCTCCTGCATTTGCCTTATGAGATTTGTCCTCTCTGATTCTACAGAGTACCCAGTTTCATGCAGGTCAAAACCTCAGCTCAAAATATAAAAAATCAGAGCTTCCAAATTCACTTAAAACAGCCATTAAATAATAATAATTAATGTCACACATCTAAATAATTGCTTTCCTCTTCCCTAACTCTTCTTTTTTTGTGTGCCTCATGTTCAATTTCTTGCTTTATATATATATATCTATGTGATACTATTTAAGGAGTGAGGAATAAAATGTGTGGCTGGTAGACACTTCTAGTTTAAATGTCGAAAGCCCTTTCTAAGCTGGCATTGCATCTTAAGTAAGCAGTCCAGCTCTTCCACTGCCAGACTGTGCCCTCCTCCGCCAGGCCCCCTCTCCTTTGTGCTGGCACAGGCAATTGCTCAGCTGCATGATGAGCCCAGGCAGTAAACTGATCCTGAGGAAGAGCTTGCTTCAGTATGAATTGGTTTCCCAGTCCATTTTACTGCACTTAAAGCCCACTGTGTAGCCATGTGTACGTATGTTCTGGCACAAGGGAGAAGGTAAGTCCTAGTGGCTGAAAGGTAAGCTGAGCTTTGCTCATCAGACAGAGGATTGTTTCTCTTTCTGGGCTGGCTAATCCAATGGGAAATTTTGAAAAAAAAATAAATTAAATTAAAGCAGCGTAATTCTTCTGCGAAGGCTTTATAGGAGCAAACAGTCAGGAGGAGAGGGCTGGAGATGAAACTGCATTTTTTGGGCAAAAGTTTGGGGTTTCACAGGGCTAGGTAGGACAGACTGCACCATGAGATGGAAGGGGGGAAGATTCTTAAAATACTTGCTGACATTTCAGATTCCTTCTTAAGATGAAGAGCCTGTGCCTGTGTTCTGAGAGCTCCATTTACACCAGTGGTACTCAAGCAGTTCATGGGTACATGGAGGAAGAGGAGGAAAAAACGATGTACAAACCTTGAAGCAATCACAGGCTATTTTGGGAGGAAGAAAAGGAGGAAAGGAATCCACATTATAACAACAGATGCAGAATCACTTTTTGTTATTAACACAAATAACTGGCACCATGCATTCAGCTTATATGTATTTATATATACAATATATATAAAAGTAATTCTAGTTTTCACAGGAACTGGAGACTGGAAACTGCAAGAGAATTAAATCAATGTGTAATAAAGCTAATGGAATTCTAAACAACACTCACTCCTTAGTTTTAAATGTTAATAATAAATTCTTTTTTTTTTTTTAACTCAACAGTTCTGCTACAGAAAGAGATGAATGGTTAGAAGCTATCTCCAGGTCAATTGAAGACTATACAAAAAAGAGAATCACGTTTAATCCTAGCAAAAGTCTTGAAGAGGTATATCACACTGCTATTACAGCCCATTTGGTTTCTTTTTTTTTAAATAAGAAGTTTCTTTGCAGCAATCTAGAGATGCAAGAGGCTTCCCATGTTGAATAACAAAACAGAACAGTAATCGATAAGATAATAGGTGATGATAGAACAGAATGATGTTGCATAACATTATCTACTTCAGAAATTTAAAACTGCCTACTTCCAAAAAGCCCAAACCACCCTTCTCAGTTCTCTCTGTAATCCTGAAAACAGAAAGATAACGGGGGAATATTTTAAAACGTAGCAGCTGTTGATATCAATAGGCTGGTAAAGCTTGATAGTCACACAGCCTTTTTGAACTAATTAAATACCGCTCTATCTTTATGCTTGCATTACAGTGGTCATTGGTGAAATAATAGGTAACATTAAGGCCATGGCAATTTATCAGAGAAGTATTTCCAACATTATGAGAGTTAACCTATGATCACTGATAAGTACGTGTGTTATTTTTCATCACTGAATGTATATATTCTGCCTGCTGTCTCTTAGGCAGATACTGAGAAACAGGAAGAAGCTAGCCCACTAGGATCAAAGGCTCCTATCTGGATTCCTGATACTAGAGCCACTATGTGTATGATCTGTACAAGTGAGTTCACGCTGACGTGGAGAAGGCATCACTGCAGGGCATGTGGAAAGGTTGGACAATTTTCTGATTACCTTTTCTTTTAGTTATTTGGGTTCCTTGTGTGATAAATAATGGCAGAGCCTGACTGCACTGCAGCAGCTGTTTTAGGGAGCAATTGTATGGATCAAAACCAGCCTGTTTAGTGTAGAGTATGAGGTTGAGACAGACCAATAAATCTGGTACATGTTTCTCAGTTTGCATTTTGGGATGTTATTTATGTTTGTCTCCTGCTTCTGCAGTTGCATAGTACAAACCAAGAATGTTAGCTGAAATGTTCGAAGTATATTCCTCAATAATTTGTAGGATAAATAAAAATTTGTTTTCTAAAGTTAGTACCAAATTTATTCTATACTTAACTGGTATGAAATGCAGATATATCTAAAGAATGTTTATTTTCTTGTGTTAACCAAATGTGAATATGGAATTCAATGCAGCTGAGGCATCTGCGTTAAGGAGAAAGTTTCAAGAGAGTAATGACTACTTTTAGTTATTCCTTTAAAATTTTCTGAATATAATAAAAGTAACACAGTATGCTTAATTCACTTCTCATTAATTATTAATAGTGGCTTATTAGGGGCTATAAGAAAGAAGGGGACAGACTCTTATCAAGGTCTGTTGTGACAGGACAAGGGGAAATGATTTCAAACTAAAATATAAGGTATTTAGATTAGATATAAGGAAAAAGTTTTTTACAATAAGCACTGGTACAGGTTGCTCAGAGATGTGGTGGATGCCCCATCCCTGGAGACATTCGAAGTCAGGCTGGATAAGGCTCTGAGCAACCTCATCAGCTGTAGGTGTCCCTGTTCATCATTTAGGGGAGTTGGACTAGCTGACCTTCAAAGGTCCCTTCCAACTCAAATGATTCTGTGAGTAACTCATGTAATTGAGTGGGTTTTCTTTTCTATTTTTTTTATTATTTGGAGGAGAGAAGAGCAGTATATTTCAACATAAGGACAAGCCAAGGTCATGATCCCTTTTCAGTGTAAAATACTGCCTCTTTGAGGTTCAGTTCTTAACAGTACTGAAGTAAACATCTTTGAGCATTTGTTGATTTACAGGTGCATATCATGTACAATCATGCTTCTGCTTGTTTCCAGATTGTCTGCCAAGCTTGTTCATCAAATAAACATGGTTTAGACTATATGAAAAATCAGCCAGCAAGAGTATGTGATCATTGCTTCAGAGAGCTACAAAAACAAGGTAAAGCAATTGTGCACAAACTGTCTTCTCTGTGCTCTTTACTGTCATCATGTGTGCCTCATCGTTACAGCTGGGTTCAAGTGCCTAGTTCTGCTAGTGCCTGGAAAGCTATAGGCAGCTGAGATGACAGGAGCCCAAACACATTTCTGTGGAGTAAGCTATAAAGTGAATTTGCAATACGCTGACTCTTCCTTTCTTTCTGAGGTAACTTGCGTTACATTACTTTTCATTTACTATAGGATACAAGTGTACACTGAAGTCCTTGCAACTTACCATGACCTCCCCTCAGTGAGTTTGCATGTATTTCTATCCTCTGTAACTCATATGCCTGTAGACTACAGTTTTGCCATCAAAGTTGCTGAGATAGCTGAAATTCTGGGTGAGGTGGGGATCCAGTCCCGTCTCACAAGCCTTGCTCTGAATTCTGTCCAAAGACTACGGTATAGGGTACACAAATGAGGCACAAGCAGGGACTGAAACTGTTTACCACCCATCCTTCTGGCAGAGGCTCCAGGTCAACATGGGTATCTGAGGAAATCAGTGATGCCCTAGTGAAATAATCAAGCCACAGCTTCCAGCATGCTGGGAGTGGCAGTTGTCATGGGGATGTAGGAAACAGCATCCACATCCCTCAGAGTGGCAGTGAGGGTCTGTGAAGTTAGAGTAGATGGATTGCCAGGGTTGGATGCAGGTCTATGCATTGGACAGTAGGGGCTGCTATGCTGCAGGCGATTGTAGTTGCTTCTAACTGGAAAAAGCTGCAGAGCAGGTGCAGTACAGCTGGCAATCCAATTACTTTTCTGTTCTGCTCATTAAGAGCCTCACCCGGTTCAGGGACATCTCAAGAAGGGGAGTCAGTGAAGCTTAGGGCAGCCCTCCTCCTTCCAGGCTGGGCTGGAAACTAGTGGTGCATGGCCATAGAAAAAGGGAGTTTTATAGGAGTGAAGTGTTGCAGAAGTCTTCAAAAATAAGTGAAGGGACTGTGTAGTGCAGTGGAGAAGAACACAGCGGATACTCTGGATATGGGAACAGTTTAGAAGCTTGTGTGCGTGTGGTGGCATAATGCTGGAAGAGAAGCCCTGCAGCATCCATGCTGCAAAAAGCAGAGAAGATATCAAATGGAGAGAACTGGAGGACAGAGTTGCGGTACAGAGATAAAAGAGACTGAGCTGCAAAGGACGTTTCTGAAAACTTGGTGTGGTTTTTAAGACTTGAATTTTTACTCTGCCTGTAGGTAAAGGCAGTTTCGCATCAACAAAACAGACTTTGGAAACAAACAAGACCAATCTGTTTGGTTTTAAATTTCTTGTGTTTTGTTGTTGTTGTTCTTATTTTTATCCTGAATGTGACATTGGGGATCCTAGCTCACAGTGGTGATGATAATACTGAAAAAGTTAACACTGTATTTAATGTGATTAGGTGTTACATTTGAAACACTGTAATCAGAATAAAAATGCCAGCTGCTTTTTAGTAAAAAGTCCAGGAATCACTGTCTCTGCTTATTCATCTGTGATATGAAAGCAATATGTTCATCCTATGCATTTCAGATAACCAGTGCACTCCTAAGACTGGATCCCCAGTCAACCATAAATCTCCATCAAGTGCCTTGTCTACAGTATTACACAGTATTCCCTCTGGAAGAAAGCAGAAAAAAATTCCTGCAGCCCTCAAAGAAGTAAGTGCTTTATTGATTAAATGTAATTACATCATCGATTTTAACAGTGAGAAAATAATTCCATATTTTAGCTGTCTTCTTTAGAATCAAAAGTCACAATTCACCTGTAACAGTGGTTTGGGCCTTGGTTTTACATAGCCAGGAACCTGAGCTATGAAGCAGTGTATAAACTGTGTTAAGAGCCTATGAGACTGTGATTCGTACAGTCTGGGACTGTTAATTTGCTTCTTGCTTCCCTGTGTTTCAAGGAACTCCCACACCAACTCATCCGCTGGTTTACCATTAGAAAAGATGGAGCTCAACTCTGCCTGCCTACACTGGAGATCTTGGAAACAGGAGGAAGTAATTTTGCCTTCTTATACAAGAATGTGTGTTCTCCAGATGTATGTGGGCCTCAGTGTTTGAGCACTCTCTTGTCCTACTGCGTACAAGTGAAGTCCCAACTCTTAATGCAGAATGCAGAATTCCCTCTTCCAGACTGGATAGATAGTGGCAGACAAACTAGTCTTTCTTTCAGCCATCTGTGTTGATTATCAATGCTAACTTGAGATGAAAATTTCTGTCTTTGACAGAACAGAGTTCTGGAGATCTGTTATTAAAAAAGCTGTACAGCAAAAACCTGGATAGATGCATACATACTCTTGGGGATTTCTTTTCATTTCAGGTTTCAGCAAATACAGAAGACTCTACAATGAGTGGCTACTTACACAGATCTAAGGGCAGTAAGAAACCATGGAAGCACCTATGGTTTGTTATAAAAAATAAGGTGCTGTACACATATGCTGCTAGTGAGGTAAGAGACAATGTAACTGAAATCACATGGTTAATGATAATACCATATCTGTGACATCTGTTTATTTTTATGATTTAGAAACAAGCGATAAAGTTAGATCACCTCATAGTAACCGATCAGATTGCAATGTTGTATTTTGAAATGGCCCGGTGAGCTTGATACCATAATATAGATACAACCGTGATGTTTCTGGCTCCAGGCTTTAGCTTTGAGTACCTCTGCATTGCACATTATTGCAGCTGTAGGTACGTTCTGAGCCAGCTGAATAAACGAGGGGTGTCAGTTTAGATGCACCACTCAAGTATAGTGGCAAAGCCAACATGATAAAACCAACGTGATAAAAGCATCTGGAAATATCTTGTTTTGTAGTTTCATAAGGTACTTTGAATGCTTGGGAAATGAGCAAACTAAATCTCTTGATTTCTCCTCAAATTGTGTACTCCAGCCAGGAATCTGCGAATTACCATTTAATATACAGTGCTGCAATAGAAAATAAGAAATGCATCTTGTCTAATGGCATTTGCTTGTTTATTTAGAATGTTTAATCCTACTGCAGTGAAGAATAATCTCAGCATGTGTTGAGTATTCTGTGGTTTAACATATCTTATAATGCTTTGCAATATATTTAGGTATATTGTAGAGCTGGAGGATCTCATTTTTAGTTTTTTTTATCACATGTGATAGCTTGATTGCAGCTTTCGAGAACAAAATATATCAAGCATCTGTTAAAGGTATTGCCAGCCCACTTTCAAGCACTCAACAATTTATTTTTTCAATCCTTTTAATTTTCAGCAACAGAAAGTAAAATACACTTAGCCATCAAAACCATCTGGAGTGCAACTTCAGTACTTAAGAGCATCATCTACATCCATAGCTCCTCCTCTTAGTGTATTCAGTGCAACTATGAGCATCCTGTGTCCCTCTTAAGACATTAGTAAGGTTGTTGGAGTGAGTACTGGGCTAGATGATGTTTGGTCTGCTGCCGGACAGGAGTTGGTCTTCTGATGTAATAGGTCCTTACCAGGCAGAATAGTGAGACTATATAGTAAAAGACAAGGCAGATGTTATCAGGAAAAATAAAAAAATAACAGCAGCATTGGAAACTACATAAATCTGTTATTTTCCTGTTCCTCGATGGATGTGAGGAGATTATTAAAAAAAGAAAAAAGAAAAAGCAGAGTATCTTGTGCATGAGTATTTTAACTGCTTGCTTGCTGCATAATCTGCTGCAATGGTATAGTGCATGAATGCAGTCCAAATGCATTGTTTAATACGTCTTACCTGCTCTAATTTTGTCTTGTTCACTTTTTTTTCTCCTAAAAAATAGGATGTGGCAGCACTAGAGAGCCAGCCTTTACTGGGATTCACAGTCAGTGAAGTCAGAGATGAAAACTCAGAGTCTAGAGTGTTCCATTTACTGCACAAAAACACTTTATTTTATATATTCAAAGCAGATGATCCCCATTCAGCTCAAAAGTAAGAAACTATTTGAATTCATTGCTGTTTTTCTAGGAATAACGTTTCATAAATCATGTTATTCATCAATATGTTAACGTTAATGGTTTAAGCATATGTACAAAAGGTGCATATTGAATAAATAAAGTTTTAAAATAACTTGAATTCAGGTCCTGGTTCCATTAGGGCTTTGGAAAACACAATCAAAACCAAGTGGGATTGGGAAAAACCTTGGTTTTGTTTCTGTTTTTCTTTAAATGGAGAAGCAGAATGTCCTCTGCAGAGGAATAAATATAGAATGGAAAAATGTAAGATAAAATAAAAAATCTTTTCTTTTTCGTAGCCTATTCTATCATCTCTCTCCCGTGTCCACTCAAGTGAAAATTGAATGTTTTCTTTCTGGAAATCCACAAAATGTGTTCTAAAAGCTAACTGCCCTGTCCCTGTTTTCATTTTATTTCCAGCTATACGTGTGAGTTATTTTATATGAATATATGCACTTAAAAAAAAAAAGGGGGGGGGGGGGGAAGCCTAAA
>JANHGO010000049.1:5592794-5604605 GCA_024606505.1 Aquila spilogaster
ACTGAACTCAAAACATAGCACCGTACCAGCTACTAGGAAGACAGTTAACTCTATCCCAGCTGAAACTAGGACACAAAATATTCGGAATTTTTTGCAATTGCAAGCAATTGTTGTTTTGATAGCTAAGAAAATAGTGCATTTTTTAGTTGTAGAATATTCCAGGTGGGAAGGGACGTCAGGAAGTCTCTAGTCTCAAACCCCACTCAAAGTGGTATCAGACTAGAATTTCAGCATTTTACTTAGTTTACTGTTAATTTTTTGCAAAATGTCATCATATGCACAATATTTCTGGTACATCAAATTGTCACAAAGCAGTAAGATCTTCCTCTGAAATAACTCTTTGCAAAACGTACATCTCCCTTACCCAAACGTGTGTCTGTCTTACTAAACAGTTCTGTAATTTGCTTTTAAGAGGTTAGGCTTTCCTTTTTAGCTTTTTTTTTTTTTTTTTAATAAAGTAATACTAATTTTTGTCACTGTGTGTGTAAACAATGCAATATTTTGTTGCTAGTAAGTATTTTATTTAAAAGAAGAAAACATCTGATAGAATACATTGGCTGACTTGAAAGTGCTCTTTTGCATAGTGATTGTGCTGCAGCTCAGGGCATGCAGAAGTGGGTTAATAGAATGCTGCTGCAAGGGTGCTGACATTTATTAGATCTTATAAGGCAATAATGCTTTTCAACATAAGCTTCAGTCTCATATATTTTATGCGTATGCCTGTCATCTTTTGTCTTCATTTAACTAAATGCAGCATGCTGGTGGGTGATTAAGAATGGTCTGCAGTGCCCAAATATTTCCATAGTCTTCTCTTCCACACATGGATCAGGGTTTAGTATACCACTATGCACACTTGCAAGGCCTGCAATTCTTGCCCTAGTCAAAACAGATCTCTCTTTCCAATTATAAGAGCAAAATGAGCTTTTTATTTCCATAGTTGATTGGGAAAGTTTAGAGATCACTGGGGTAGGAGATAGTTCCTAGGATTTCTAGCAAAGTTAGAGAGTGAGAACCAACTGGCTATATATACAGCTTTTCTACATATGTAACTGCTGTCATTAGCATTCTAACTTTTTGTATGCTTACACAGCACCATTCCTGCTTAATAAATAAATAAATAAATCTTTTATACTGTGTAAAAAATCCTTTGTACTGACACCATTTATTCTTACATTAATACAGGAATATGTGGTTTGGTATTAAACATCTTTATAACTTTGTCTGGAATGAGGAGGCTGTATAACCTGAGTCCATTGTATATTTGAAACAAAGCAAATTTAGTACATAGACACATCCTTTAGTGTAAGAGTACTGTCTTTGTTCATACAAGAAGTAGGTGTTACAGTGTTTTTAATACAGCTTTTGTCAGGAAAATCAAGTGTTTATGGTGCTTCATAATTTGTATATGTTCCTTTTAAGTACTGCCTAGTGAATATTTGTAAATCGATATGCAAACAAACAAGGGATACATCTGAATGCTTTACACTGCATTAATGTAGTGTTACATCCTACAAAATTCTTCTTATGAAGATTTGGACTTCTTATGCTGTAACTACAGTACTGATAACAAAGCAGCATCTTTTTTTAAACATATATATTTTCTGCCTCCCAAGTAGTGCCTCCTATTAATTAAAAAATTGACCTTCAAGCATTCCTATTAATACTGAAACATCAGTATGAGCTCAGAAGTTAGATTCCCCCCCTTGATTTGCATTCACAAAACTGCCTCTGTTCCAGTTTTTAAGATGGTTATTTATGTCCCTTTTGATGTCATGGTCAGTAATACACTTCTGTTCTCACAGGGAGTTTATTATATTGCTGCTCTTTGGGAAAGCAGAGGAGGAAAAATAGAAAGTCTCTGTGTGAGTTATTTGAGTAAAAAGATATAGAAGTTTACAAATAGAAAACAAATTATTACTTTTATAGTATAATCAAACTTTAAATTCTGCAGGGCTGTCGCTTTCAGACAACAATGAACATACTTTACTTATGTGAACTGTTTTTTCCCCAAGATATTTTTACTTTTGAGGCTATAGATGTTAAGCATCTTCTTTCCTTTCTTTGACAGGAAATTCTGGTGATTAAAGATCATGGCAACCATAGAGGAACTGGCCCATCAAATTATTGAACAGCAAATGGGAGAGGTACATAAATTTTGAGTCCTATTTAAGAGACATTGAATGACTGATATGTAAAAACCAAAATTACAAGAGAAAATAATTTTTAGTACACCCAAAGCTTCCAGAGACTCTCCCATGGAAGACTAGAACTTATGTCCATTTTAAAGTTATGCTGCAAAGTCTTTTTTGCCAAAGTTTGCCCCACAGAAATGAAGCGAAGGAAAATCTAGCAGTGTTTCCAGTAAGTGACTAGCTGTTCAGCTCTGCTTTTTGGGCCTGTAGTGGTCTTCAGAGAGCCATCTGGTTGTATAATTGATTTGCTCACTTTCAGAGTTGTCAGTACATAGCTTTTACTTTCCAATTAAGCAATTGCTTCAGTTGTCATTTTTGTTTTCACTAGTAAAGGTTTGCCATGCTCTTCACTGTAAAATATTTGTTGGTGTTTGGTATAAGTCACAAGGAACATCGAACTTTTGTTTCTGCTAACTTCTGGTTTTAATTTTCTGTAACCTGTGTGCAGAATCTGTGTACTGCAGCCAGAGGACTTCCAGAGATGCACAGATAGTTTGGGAGTGGGGATAAGAGTATATATACTTATCTAGAAGGTTTCATCATAGCGTAATCTATTTAAAATTAGCACCAGTTTAAATTACATAGAAGCAGTAACTTATTTATCTTAAATAAATAGTATTTTTTAACTTGAAATATCCACTCTTGATTTCTTGTCTAGACAGAGACATAATTTTCAAGTAGTTTTAGTTCCTCTCAGTCTTGATTTCAAATAGAAAGGGGGTGGCAGGATGGTTAATTCTATTCTGTACAAAGTCTTATGCTTTTATTGCAGCATCTGAGTGTTGCTAAGTCTATCTCAAAGGACGTAGGTGATTTATGTGATGTGTAGTGTTTTCTTTTTCTCACTTGTCCTCTTTGTAGGTGAGAATGGCGTGTCTAGTGTAGTTTTGTTTTAGTAATATAATTCCTTGTGGAGGTCTAAATAGGGCTGTATTTCCTGGGTTTTCTTGTTTTGTTATTTTTTTTGAAAATACAGGCTAGTCAAAGCTAGCTGGAGTGTACGTTCCAGTCAGAAAAGAGAATGGTGTGATGATGGTTTTTAGCCTCTCTGAAGGTTGTTTCTCAATTTTATAATACGATTCCATGAGACACTGAGCTGACTTAGTATCTCAGTGCCATGGGAGAAGGAAGGTCCTTCTTCTGTTTCTTACCTTATTTAATTTCTACACTAACAGCAAGCTAACCCAGCCAAAACAAGTGGAAGGTTTTCTGCTGGGTTAGTGCGTTGAATAGGGTCTGAGAAGGCTCTAATGAGTACCAGAGCCAGCGTAAAGGAGGTGGCTGGTAGCCAAGGGGAGGCAGGGGAGAAGACGGAGGGATTGGAGGTGTGACACTGCAGAGAGCTGTTGGCTGTTCCTGTTCATGATGAAACTGCAGCCTTACAGTTTTCATAGATATCATTTTGTCAGCAGTGTAGATTAGGATTTGTCCTTTAGCAAAGTTTTACTGAGTCTGAGACTATCACACTTACTTGGCAGCAGTGCGGCTTCAGCATTCCCCAGTCCTCCCTTAGCCACTTCTTCTCATGCTATGCTAGTCTGGCTCATGTAAGCTCTGTCTCTGCATGGTGGACAAAACTGGAAAAAAAAATTATGGGATAGTGGAGGAAGGTCTTCTCCCTCCCAGTTGGGGTCAGTTCCCTTATCTGGTGCAAGGGGCAGCCCAACCTGGCACGTGGTTAGAAGGACTGAAAAGCATCACCCAGGACAGTGCAAGGTGGGACTCCGTAAGCCAAAATTACTGTCAAACTTGCATGCCATGCATGAGTGCACTGCCTGAAAGGTGGACTCAGCAAGTAAAGCAGTCTTACGGGGGCCTTCATGTAGTATCTTACGTTCCTACCTACCTGTGACCTACCCGCTGTAATTGCTTGGTGGTGTTCCTATTCAATGTAAGCATTGAAAACCATAGTTTAAGGTCTATGAAACTTCAGCTGTATTTTTGCTAGCATTTGTAATTCTCTTCAATGTCGAAATAGTTTTAATTGAATTTACAAGAAAAATCTACATAAGTAGAACATGAAAGAAAAAAGACAGGTGTTCCCATTCTGAGGAGAATAGAAAGTGCTCCTGTCTCATTGAAATAATGGTCAAAAGCATTCTGTGACATAGGTTTTGATTTCTTTATAATATTAATTCTTGTTCGTGAAGCATTTTAAAACACAAAATTATCACAAACGATTTTATGATAATGTTCACAAACGTGTTTTTGTTAGTTTAGGGCTTTTTAGCATAAAAGCAAAACTTATTAAAAAGAAGAATTTATAGCCTTGCCTATATGGAGCATTGCACAATGTTTATCTTTTCTCAGATTCTGCCAACTGCTAGGCATCTTTTGCTGAGTGTGGGATAATTCATGTTTCTACATCAAGATCACATTCCTTGATTCATGTAGGGAAGTTGTCTGTCAAGCGCCTGCAGCAATCTTCTTTCTTTAATCTGTGGTTGGGTATGCCAAGTAAATGGTGGTTTGTTTCCACAGTTGTGCCAGGTAACAGTAACAGAGGAAAGCTATGTATTTGAAACAGAGTCTGTCATACACGTACAAAATATAATTTTTAAAAAATATTGTGGTTATTCTTATCAGTATTTTTTTTCACTGCAATAAAAAGAACTGTATTCTGTATAGAAGTAAAACTGTCAACCTGACATTTTATAGGGTTGAAGAGCAGTCTTACTTATACAACATGTAGATCATGACATTTTAAGGGAGCAAACGTAAAACAGTCCTGGAATATGTAGCTTATTTTGTAAAGCAAAGATAAATTCACATAAAACTCCGATTGCCTGTAAATCACTACGTGTTCATGTCATTTGAAAGGCTGATGCAGAATTTTAGTGGTTGAAAGCATCTCTTCCAAACTGTAAATGTTGCTGTATAATGAACACTTCTTTGTCCTTTACTTAAGCAAAGAAGCAGATGAAGTGTTTGAATATGGAAAGTATTCATACTCATGAAAAATCGGGTATTTTTAGAAAGCAGTGTTCGAAAATGGCTTGGGCAGTGGTTTGACAAGCATTTCTTTTGATGGTGCTGGCAGTTTAAGCGATCCCCCCAGCTGCTTAATCCCACTCTCTCATTTGCTCTGATGCGTCTGCTTCTGAGCATTGTGGAGATCTGGATAGAAGGTTTGAGCTATGCTAAGAATAGCCTTTGTTTGTCTGTCTGTTTGCTGGGCTGCTTTTTAACCTGCATCAGTGTCCTATTCCAGATCACTGAATGACTAACCAACCAGTTTCACCTACCAAGCTGAAGGGGTAGGAGCAAGTAGGTTATAAGAGCTGAGACTGGTAGCAAAAGTAATGCCTTTATGGGTAAAATTTCAAAATCAGCTTAGGCTGATGGGAGCTTCTATTTCTGCTGTAAGGGGAAGTCTTACCCACCGCTCCTTCCCCTTCTCATGCTCACCTCCAACTGCGTCTTCTTGCCTCCTTTCTTCTGCTGGTACTAGCATTTACATGGTGGTATGGTTGCAAAATCAGGAAGCTGATCCAGGAGGAATGAAAAAGTTCTCAACCTGTTATGAAACAGTACCTTTACTGCGATATAGATATATATTCTCTATATTAATTCTTGGGGGGGGGGGGGGCAGTTGAAGAGGAGCATTTTTATGGTGGTGTAAATACTGGGAATTATTATTAATACAGAATTGCAGGATGTTCCAGAGTTTTTGAACTGCAAAAAGTTCGGGGAGTTACTTGGGAATTTAAGACAAAAATTTCAGTTTGAAGGTATCTGTAAACTCTGTGAAGACAAACTTCCTTTGTACTACAAAAAGTCTGGCCTTTCTGTTCAAGCCTCCTCAAATAGCAACTGTACTTCTTAATTTTTACTGACAAAAAATGTAATGAATAATACCTTCCCCCATATACCTATGGCTATAGCATGTGAAGAATTTAAAAAATATTCATAATCATTAAAACACTTCCAGAAATTGTGTCTGAGAGCATTCACACAGAGATTTAAATTTGTTTTAAGATACACTGCCTGCCAACTTCATGCATTTCATTCATTTTCTTGATAGTTCCCCAGGATAGAATTCTATTTTATAGAATTCTGTCTGGTTTTGCTGCTTTAACAGAAAGACAGAACAGAAAAGGCCAATTGCTGTGTTTCTACACCGAAAATTCTTTTGTCACTTTAAGTAAGCCATTAAGGTAAAAGTATTTTAGTGTAAATGTAGCACAGCTATGATGAAAGGTATTGTGTCTCATGAACATCAACAGTTAGAAATATTCAGTCTGATTGACTTACATGGACTTGTCAACAATTAATTGTTTTAGTTAATGTGTTTCTAAATTTCAAATTGGAAGGTATTTCAAAATGGGTTTAAAACAAACAATTTTCTAACTAGAAAAATTAAGCTATTAAATTAGATTACAAGCATTTGCGTTCCTTATGCAGTAAGAGTGTCAGACTTCCCATAGCCTTGTGCAGAGAAATGAGAAGTTGGTGAAACCTTAAGGTTTCATCCGTTAAGATACTGTATCCATCCTTAAGGTAGTATATCCACTGCCAATCCATTACATTTGTTTCTTTTTTCTAGGTTACCCATTCTGAGGGAGCTGTTAGACAAACACTAATGGATGGGACAGCACAACGAATACAGATTGTCCCTGCAGATTCAGGCCTCTCTTTACCACAACGTATACAGGTATGCTTCATCCGATATATTTTAAAAGCAGATATGAACTATTTATTTCTGCGAGTTTTCACATATGGTTCTTTCTTATTTGCGTCATATTATTTGCTTGAATGTAAATATTCAGCCCTGGGTGGCAGAGACCATTTCTATAGAAACAGGAATTCCAATGCTTCCCCCTTTTTTTTTCCTTTTTTTTCTCCTAAGAATTTTAAGATTACAAAAGATTACAACCACTGAACAGAAAAAAACTTTTCCCAATACTGTAATGATACTGCTCCTTAACAGCTGAATAATTTTTAGATTTAGTAATTCAACTGAGTTGTTGGAACATTTCTACATTTTGGAGCAGGGAGGGAGGGAAATACTGCATTGTATTGTCAATACAAATCATGAAAAAGTGCAAGGCAACCTAATGTCTGAGAATGATACTGGTTTTTGGTTGTCCCAACCAATGTGATATGTCCTGGTATGCTAATTCATAGCCTGGCCAGGTAATAATCTCCAATTCAAGTGAGGGTATGAAGTTTTTGGCAATGTAGGTAGTTAAATCAACATATATATGTGTATATAGAGATGACAAGGATTTGGGGAATGGAATTTTATATTTCATCCCTTAAAAGTCAATGCAAGTCCTTGCAAACATTTTATTTTTAAATTCATCCCAGAGAAAAATATCAGCTGCAGAATAAATTTTAAAAATATTCTCAGATATATGTTGTTGCATACAAACCCACTAATTTAAGTGAGCCAGCTGCTAGTATAATCTTGGCTGATTTTTCTTCTGCTGGCTTCACTCTTCAACATTTTCCACTGTTTTTTCCCATTTCGGTGCATTGCATTCAAGCTTTTAACCTTCCAAGACTCTTCACAACCACCCTCCCTTACATGATCTTTTGTTTTGTTTTATCACCCCCTACCTGTGGTCTAGTCCTGGTACCAGTCTCATCTATCCAGTAGATCTTCATTCTTTCAGCTACCTCCACTCCTTTTCTATGCTTTGTGTACAGCTGTACCTTCCATTATCTAATTTATGTTAATCAATAAACAACCATCTCTTTATCCTCTGTTTTCATTGTTAATACCTGTATGCTAGTGAAGTCCCTGTAGCGTGAAGCCATTTAATGTAATTTCAGCGTCAGGGTCTGAATGTGGGACGAGGACATAAACCCTGTGAGCCTTTATTGTTGAACAGCAGGACGGTTCTGTTGGTTCAAAGCCAGTGGCAGACATCTAACCCTTCTGTGTCAGGTTTTTTGTGGGGGGACAACTACTTTTGGTTGGGCACTGTAATTACTGCAAATGATCAACGTAGAAGAATTGTATTTCTAGGGACAGGGACCTTTATATGGTTTTTCATTGTCTCATGTAGCTGGAAGATCACTTGTTTCTAAGCCAGCTACTTTGCCCCTTGTCTTTTTCCACCACACTCATTGATTCTTGCTTCAAAGTGGATGGTGAGTGCTTTGAGGCAGTGGGTTGTCTCTTGATATGTGTGGAACAGCACTCAGTCAAATGGCATCTTTCCTGCAACAGGCATCTACAAACCTGTCACCAAAATCAATAATAATAAACTAGATATGAGATAGAACTTAGTAATGAAAGCTTTTCTCAAAGCAGGATTCATGTGAAGAGTAAAGCAGTTTGTAGGAACGAGTACATCTCAGTGAAGTGTTCAAAATAAATGTTAAATTGATCATTTTGAGTTTATATTTTCAATCAATATTTTTTCCTTTATTTTATTATTGTTAAATGCACATAAATAATTATCTGAAATCTTGAAACACAAAATCCTCAGTAAAATGTTCTTTAAAACATGTTTCATTAGTCATCCTTTTTATGGAATGATAACATTTCTCTAGGATAAAAGTTGAACGTCACATTTGTTGTTAAACAGACATTTCTGTTCAAAACTGGCTCTGTTATAAACAAGTGGATTAGTCGTCTGTGTTTGGACACTGGGGTTTTTTTTCCCCTAAAATAAGAACACAGAATTATTGAGGTATTTCATTTATTGAAATGGTGTTCAAATGGAAGTCAAAACTTGTTAGTGGACAAGGCTTAATTAAAAGCAATAAAGGAAAATACTATCCTCCATTATCGTCAGGGTGCTTAAATGAAATACATGGGGGAACTATATTTTTTAAGCAGACAATCCTGAATTAATATATTCCTGTTTTAGAACATTATCCCTTTAGCGATACTAAATTTTAGATTATTAAGAAACATCATGTGTTGTCACTGAGCCCTGATGGATTCCCTTGAGAAGATAAGTGGTTTTCTTTTTCCCTCTGATTATTTCTTTCTCTTATGTCAACATTTAGGTACTACAAGTTGTTATACTTTGGTGAACTGCTCCACTTTTCAGAGTCCCACTGCAACTTAGGTGGACTTTTTGCAGGTATATGGCCATACAAGGTCAGCTGCAGACAGACTGGGCTTAATTGTTTAAACTGCTTTCTCTTATGCTCTGTCAGTTGTCAAATGCTTGACAGCTGCAGAAACCATTTGTGCAGGTTGAATAGCTTTGTATGGGTATTAAGATAAAACTAGACCTACTATATCATGTAGTGAAAACTACCTGGGCATCCTTCTAGAATTGCAGGAAGCCATTTGAAGAATTAGGGCACTATTTGTTAAATAGGAGGTGAAGTGAATTGTGTGAAGTAGCAATGGTTCTTCTGCCTACTGTCCTGCCATATTTATCTACAAATACATACCTTTTTTAAATTATAGACCTGGACTACAATAGTAAAAAAGATAATTTAGCATATATATCCAAAAAATCATTTCAACTTCAGTTCAGATTTTCATCTTCACTGTTTGAGACATGCTATTTTTTGAGTTAGTTTTATACTATACTTTGTATAAACCTAACTAGATCAAGTATATTCCTTTTTTGATGTACACATAGTTGCACTTTTAAGTTTTGATAGGGAGATTTTAGATAAGAGTGTCTTTCAAAGAGCAGGTCTAGAAATTCAAGAAACAGCACAATATTCTGTGTTTGGCTTTTGTATGCGTGTGCACCCTGTTGAGGATAACATGCATTGGATTTCTCCTAATCCCAATAAAGTAGATGTGTTTGGAGGGAAAGGGAAGGGACCATCAGCTACTTCGAAAATACCAGAAATGACACAGGAGAAATAAAGTTTGTCAGTGAAGAAAAAGGTAATGGAAGGAGGAGGTTAGGCAAAGAAGGGAATTAAAAGGGCAAGGAAGTTTGCCTTCTAAAGAATATAGAACCAACATAAAGGAATTGAAAGGAGAAATAAGGAACTACTGTAGTCATTTGTGGTCCCGGACAACTGAATGGGAAACCCTGTATTAATCATGTTGATAACTATTGTGAGCTTTTGCATTGTCTTCCCACACTACACCCCAAATCTCATGATAATTTACATTCTTTTCTTATATCTTTAGCATCTGGAATTCTATCATCTTACCTGAACTTCTCTGTTAAATAAGCTTTTAATTGTGTTTTGCAGAGAAAAAAATTGAAATTTGATCCATTAAAATGTTAATAGCAGAAGGCCACCCGAAGGAAACACGTTCCTTTTGTATATTTTGAAACTCATAATTTCTGAATATTTGAAAGTGGCAATATTGATTTATAACTGCTGAAATTAGATACTCAATTATTTTTATCTCTATCTTTTTAAAACATAAGCTATACACAGGTTTTTGAAACAAATTTAAGTATATTGAACATTTAGAGAAAGTAGTAAGCTAGTTGTGAAGGTGCAATAGCAAATTTGATAGACTTGAGTGAAATTATGCCTCATTCAGTTTCTTTGTGCCCCTGTTTTCCACCTAGAAAATATAGTTAATATTGCTGCCCTAATTACATGAAACTAGTTATGATAAGTGTTAGACCATAAAATAAATAATTTCATCAGTAATAAGGACCATATAAATGTTAGGGATGGATAGATGGACATAAATGTTTGGTTATAGGTACAAAAAAAAATTAATAGGAGCTATTTTATTGATCTGTAATTCAAAAAATAGTTTGCAGGAAACAGTCCTTGTAGGATGATTCTCCTTATTCTCCAGAATAAACGAGGCAGTCTTCCATATAGGCCTTTTGATGGAGAAAAGCAACAAGTGACTAAAAGTGAGACTTATAGTTGAAGATTTATGGAATCTTGATTACTTTCTCTGAGGATTATAATCTTCTGACAAAGATGGCAAAAAATGGAGTTTAGTGGAGGATTATTTAATAAAGTGCTGCTGTATTTGTGCTTGAAAATAGGGATAAAATGGAAAAAACAGTCTGTAGGTCTGTTCTTGATAATGAAATGAAACATGAAAATAAGTTTTTCCTTTAAAAAAAAAAAAAGAAAAAATGGCAGGGAGAGAGATTCTGGTTTACTTTATTTAGGAATATCTATGTTAAAAAAAAAGCCCCCCCCAAAATGAAGCCTAAAATGTATATACAGGTGCAACAAGATTATTGCTTTTCTTGCTGTTTGATGCTTACTTTTTTCACTTGGAAGTCTACATTTGTGTTTTTAAGAAGTTTTTTGTTAAGCAGCCAAACCTGGGAGGTGCTAAGCACTTCACGTGGTATGCAGTGAATTCAAGAGTTAAGATTTCTCATAACCTGATGGGTCCTAGGGCTGAGCTACAGACATACCTCAGATTCTGGATGCTAGAATTGTCAAGGGTTTCAGTAGTGTTGTAAAAGCATGGGCCAATTGTAAAACTTGAGTATGAACTCAGGTTTTGACGTCAAACACCCTTGATTGAAACGTGTTTAAAATACAATGAAAATCCAAGGTTTCGCCTGAGTTTACTTCACTCTTGTGTGACAGAGGGGAAGATGATCCTGCTTCACAAATGTCAAAAGCAGAATTCCCGTTTTCTTCAAGTGCCCGGATTGGGCCCCAAAGGTGAACTTAAATTACCATAACAATTTGAGATAAATGTATTATTAGATTGTCACAGATCAGCAGACGGGCCAGAAGATTCAGA
>JANHGO010000049.1:5604731-5681233 GCA_024606505.1 Aquila spilogaster
CTCCAGATGCTGCAGGTGTCAACCAACTGTTTTTTGCATCCCCTGATATATCTGCACAACACATCCAGGTAGATAATACACTTTATTTTGTAATTTTGATTCAAATGGAATAAGAAGATATGTTTTATTTCCAAATATGTATGTCTGGGTTCTCCTTTTTTGAGGCTTTTATTTTTATTTTTTTTAATGCTATACTTTTCCTTGCATTAGGAGTTAGCATCAATGCTTAGAAATTACACTGAAAACAGATTTTTGTGGTAAAAGTACTGCTTTTAAAATTTATATCCTGACATGTAAGATTAGAAAGAATACTGCTTTTATTGTCATTTCCAGCTGTACCAACAGTCCTTTTTTATTGCTGCTTCATTGACTCTCCCTCTATTTTCATATATTGAAAAAATAATCTTTTCATCCTTGTCTTTATCACTTAACATTTCCTTGTACTTGTTTTCCTTTTCATACACCGTTGTTCATACACTGTCCACTGCTGTGTGAATTGTACTCCAAGACAGTTTCTCAGCCTATGAGTAGGGAAGGTCATTAGTCACTGGCAGTGGGAAAGTGGCACTAAAGATTCTACATTTACAAAACCCCAAATGCTGTGAGATTGTCACTAGTCAGCACTGATCCTCAGTGCTCTTTACTCCCACATGCATCGTATGTGCTGCTTCCTTAGTCTTCACCCTCCAAATTCCAAGTCTTCTGCCCCGTATCCCCAGCTGACCAGCATGTGATGGCACTCATTCCAAGGGTGTGACGAACATGCACAGAAGACCTGGGAGATGTGAGCTCCTTCTGCATGAAGTAGGGTATTACTGCATTTCAGCTAATGCATACTTATTGCATATTGATTTACCCCTGTACATCTATTCTGATGGTAAAAAACATTGGTGCGGCAGTCCAGGCAGCATAAGGATAGCTGTGGTCTCCTTAGTCCAGTATCTTACATCTGTACAGTGGACAGAAACGGGTGCTTAAGTATTAAAAACTGGGCAAGTAAATAATGATCTTTCTGATCATATACTTTCAACTCCATTACTTGATGATTTAGAGGGACCGCCTGACCTGGAGACTGCAGTGAGACTTCCACTGAAGTTAACAACTTCTTTGTTATTTCTAACAGACCATTTATGCCTTGGTCTGTATACTAGCCTATGGCAGTAAAAACTGTGGTATAAAGGAATCTGTTGCTTTTATAAATCACTGTCATAGCCTCCTTCAAGTTATCTCTTCTCCCAAATGAGGAATCCTAATCTTTAACATTACTGCTTTTCTGGGAGCCAGTCCACAACTCCGATTCGCATGTTATGTGTTACACAAGAGAAATTTCAGCGTGTGTGGTGGTGTCATACTCTTTGTTTTTTAGGTAAACCTCAACAAAACTTTAAAACAATGTGGTATGATCTAAAGTAATCCTCAAAAGAAAGTTATTGTCAAAGAGAATTTAAAAGACAAGAAGTGTGCCATAATGGTGTAAAGATTGAGGTATAGGGGCAGTCTGGACAAAAAATTAACTGCTGTAGTTCTGATTGTGCATTTTGGGCAGCACAGGAGGGTCTGAGAAACAACAGAATGTGCTCTCACTTCAGTTAGATTGGTCTATTGACAGCTAGCATATAGTTGCAGAGATTGTATTTCACTGGCTTTCAGCGAGGATAAAGAACAGTGCCATTAATGTGTTTTTCAACTCCATATTCTTTGGGCTCTTTCATACTTCCTGTCCTAAACAGTCTTTCATCTGCAGTTTTGCCTTTTTTGTCATTCTTCTTATCTCGTCGCCTTCACTTGAAATACTCGTTCATTTACTATGCAGAAAATCTCTCCTTTATTGCATCTTATCTTCACATTGACGCTTTGCAAGGCTCTTTCTCCCGTCATCTTTTCCGCCTTCAGTGGCTCTTCATCTTAATAAACAAGTTCTGTTCTATGTATTTGAAGTCAGTTGGTGAGTTCTGTGTGTCTGAGATTTCTGTCTCCTCCTGGGCCAAATTCTGTAGTCCTTCCTTACATGGAACTTAGAGCTTCAGGGCGGGTTTCATCTATGGAAGGACTTAAAATTTGTTTACTTATTTTATATAAGGTCATGAACATGTATAACAGAAATAATGGGAATTAGAACAAAATGAAAGGTTAACGTTCTTTTAACTCGTCACGATTATTTCTCTTAAGAGGTTGTTATATTGAAAAAAAAACTTAATACGTGAATTTCTGAGACAGTGTTATTAATAAAGGCTAACTTCAAAGAGATAGACTTGTTAAACATTCCCTTATATAAGCCTATGCTGTTTTCCAAATGAGTGATTTCTTAATTTTCTCTTTGGAATTTAAGGTACTTTCTCTTCCAGTACACTTCTTGTTATCAAAGGTCCTGTTTTGAATCAGCATAGCGAGAATGAGGGTGTCAGACTTCCCATTAAGATACTGTAGAAGTTAGAAACTCATAACATTTCTAAATTATATCACTTCTTAATCAGAAGAATGTGCTGTTTTCCACTTAACGTTATTGTCAAGATGATATTTACTTGCTGCTTGTTGTTGTGATCCTTTGGGTTCTTTTTTTACGTTGATTATTTTTCTGTGCTTTGTTTATCTTAGTGGGACAGATCTTTTTAAGGTCAAATAGAAGGCCATAGTGCCTGCCTTGTAGTGCGGTGGTTCTAACGTGCTTAATGAAGCTTTTCAGGTGCCAGAGAAGAATGAGTAAGACATGAATGCAGTCATAATGTCAAACTGTTAGTAAAAACCAAAGCATATAACACTTGATAATTAATGGTACTGTTTAGAATTCATTTTCTATCAGTCCACCATCTGTGTCTCATAAAAAAAAGAGCAACTGACAAATCGGAATGTAGAAATAACAGCCTCTATGTGGCATTTTTTGAATGCTTCTGCCTCTTTCATACTATGATTAAGCCATTAGAATATAAATACAGAATTCAACAAAAGGTATGTATTCAACAAAATGAGTATGCAGAGGATAAATGTTTTTGAAAATGTCAGCCCGTTTTGCAGAAGTAGTATGTAAATAAAATGAAATCTTGAAATCTTTCTGGAAGCATTACAGATAGAACTTCGGTTCCATCCAGTAGGAGCACAGTGCGTGGCAGGTAGCTCAGCTCCTTTGTGTCTATGAAGGCTGTAAAACGTAGCCAAGAAAACCTCATAGTTTGTCGATTTGGTCCCTTATCTTAGAAGAAATCGCAAACGTGATTTATTCTAATATTTCTTGACGGTGAGAAAAATAAAAATGACATCGTTTTCTACTTTCTTTCAGATTTTAACAGACAACTCTCCCAATGAGCAGGCCCTAAATAAAGTGTTTGATCTGTGTGTTGTGTGTGGAGACAAGGCATCAGGTATTTCACTTCCTTTCTTTTTTTAATAACGTAGTGCACTTTTATAAAAGCAGTTTAAAGTTCTTCTTAAGGGATGTAACAGTTTGCATACATATTAATATACATGTGTACATACACAAACAGAAAAGATAGACTACTTTTTTCAGCAGAGAATTAAACTATACGTTACTCTGTTGTCTGTGGGTGGGACATGTTTACTTCTGTTTTACATTAGAAATTCAGTATGTTTCCTACCAGATAATTTTTGCCTTTTTTTCCTCAGGCTAATACGTTTTATTTTGTATTGTAAAAATTGGCTGAAAAAATGACTTAGGTGACTTGCTGTTAAGAGCTTTTTGTTACTTAAAAGGAGATGATGCAGTGAACTATGTTATTGTTGTCAAGTCAGAAACAGGTGAGAAACCTTTTAATTATTTAAAATATGAAACCAGCAGGTAAAGAAGACACTGTAGGTATGTGAAAAAAGTGCTAACGTGAGATTTCTGTGGGACAGCCAGTTATTTGAAGAACCATTATTAAAACTGCAAAAATGCATTATAGTTCCAGTTGAAAATAAACAGTGTATTCACTGTCAAAATAGAGTGCTAAGGTAGGAAAGACGTTTCACGCACTAAATTTTGCGTAACGGTAACAAGAGATTGGAAGGAAGTATACTGGGAGTTCTGTACTAAGTGGGGAAATGATTGCTCCCTTGGAAAATTTTTACGGTTTATCTGGTTGAAATCTGATGATCCTCCAGTAATAATATCAAAATGTGATAACTGTAGTTAAATACTTCCATTTGGGAAGCAATGGGAATGAAGGGCAGGGAAGGGAAGTAGATAACGTTAGGATTTTGTTGGGAAAGTCAGTAGGATGTAGCAGGAACTGTTCAGAAAATAAAATAATCTAAAAACTTTCTACTGAAGCCAAATTTAGCTTAAAATTATAGCTCCTCTAAATGTATGTCAGATTTCACCCATCACAAAAGAAATTTCTGCCAAATACGAAGTATAAGATGACAAGATAAACATGAAGTCTGGCTGGTGTGCTCCAGCTGGGAGGGCTCCTGTGGGATCCCCAGTGGAGGGTTGGAGTATACCATGAGAGGCAGGTGATCCCAGGAGCTGTTTGCTCTGGCCTGACCATGGATACTGAGCCCTGGTAGTGAATTTGGGCAGTGCCATGTTTTCCTGAGCAGCTGTAGGTTCTGATGTGCCTCCTCTGCAACAAGAGGTATTACACAAACTGCTTTGCAGACACCTCTGAACTGAGTGCAAGAAGCTGCATCAATGAGCGGGTGAAGAAAAAAGGGGATGAGTTCTTCAGCAGGGTCTGTTGTGATAGGACAAGGGAAAATGGTTTCAAACTAAAAAAGGGGATATTTAGATTGGATATAAGGAAAAGGGTTTTTTACAGTAAGAGTGGTGAGGTGCTGGCACAGGTTGCCCAGAGAGGTGGTGGGTGCCTCATCCCTGGAGACATCCAAGGTCAGGCTGGAGGGGCCCTGGGCATTCTGGTCAGCTGTAGGTGTCCCTGCTCATTGCAGGGGAGTTGGACTGGATGGCTTTCAAATGTTCCTTCCATCTCAAACGATTCTATGATTCTTTAAGAAACAGCCCAGGTGCTTTGCAGGATGGATACTATGAATACGGATATATGTGAACACATATTCACCAGCCCAGCTCCTATTAAAATGTTACACTTAGAGATATTTTATATATGATACTTTGTAAATTTCACATTTAGTCCTATGTTGATATGGCTGTGGTAAGGGAATCTAGAATACCTAGAAACCAGAATTTCTAGAAATATTGGGCGGATAGGATCGATGTAACTAGAAAAAAGTTGGACAGGAATGAAGAAATAATCCAAAAATATATTTTCCCTTAAATTAGTTCATATTTGAAATGTATTTCTGTACCATGCCCTACACAGTTCAAAGAGCAGCCTTGATGCCTCCGCAGTATGTATTTTGAGTGTTCGTCAGCGATTTTGGTTTAAATTTCTTTTTTCAGGATCATAGAATTGTCATAGTTCGAATTGTCAAGTATGCCTTAATCAGAGCTTTTCAGTAATATTTATAATTTGTGCTATAGAAGAATCAGAACCATTTACTTCTGAAAAATAATTAACTCGACTTTTTTCCTGTGGTATATCCTAGCAATTTTTGTGTGTTAGTGTTATAAATTAGAAAATTCACTACAGAACAGATTTTTTTTTAAATCTGATTTAGCTATATTGGTTTACTTCTCTCATTTAAGAGTTTTACTGAAAGAACTGATGATGTAACATTATGTTAGGAAAGCAAAAGGTGAAAGCAGAGCTTTGAAGTGATCACTTACAGCTGACTGATGTGATGTTTGCGGTTCCCGTGTTTCCATTAGCTGTAATGTATAAAATTTATACAGCTGAATTTGTAATGAGCAGTAACAGGGCTTGACTCAAGGGGCATTGAAAAAAATGCAAAAGAATGTATAAATTCAGAGTGTATTCTGCAATGTTGCTAACTTGTTAACTTGTTCTCTTAGCTTTTTTAACACTGCTGTCGGGAGGGTCAGCAAGAGCTTAATAAGCAACTTGGTTGTTCATCCTTTTGAAGAGCGTATCCTGGTGAAGTGCTTTAAACAAGAAATTTCACTTTTATTTGTGTTGTTCTGTAGCCATGTGCTGTGTTTTAAAGTCTGTAACCTATGGAGAAAAACAAGAGTGTTTTGAGAAAAGAAAATGTCTAAACAAAAGGAGATATTACAGTGTAAAATTAACATCATGATTTATGTTCTTCCAAAACCAGGACGTCACTATGGAGCAGTAACTTGTGAGGGCTGCAAAGGATTCTTTAAAAGGAGTATACGCAAGAATTTGGTGTATTCGTGCCGAGGAACCAAGGACTGTGTGATTAACAAACACCACCGGAATCGCTGTCAATACTGCCGGCTGCAGCGATGCATCGCCTTCGGGATGAAACAAGATTGTAAGTCTGAAAACATACCCATCATTTCAGCTGGCAGCTGTGTTAAAATTTGTGCTACAAAATGCATGTTTGCTTGCAGTAGGATAGATAGATTATCTTGATTTTTACAGTTTTAAGTCATTAAATCTTTTTCCTTCAAAGAATCTTGCAAGTTTGGTATTACCAGAAGGCTGAAATGTTTTGAAGCATGTGGTGTGCTTCACAAGCTCAGTCCACTGCATGTGGTAAAAGAGAATGAATTGTTTCTAGGTTGCAAATATCTCCATGCTTGGTTTTTATATATTGCAGTTCAGTTTTTCTGCGTATATATTAAGCTACTGGCCTTTCTGAATCCCTCTACCTTCTTGTCACAATTTTCTTAACTTTACTACTTCTTTAAGAACCAGTCAAGCGTATATGTTGTTTTTTTAGCCAACATGTAAGTTGATTGGTTAGGCTGTTTTTTTCTGAGTTCCATCTGTAGAAACTCAAAATCGTTATTAAAATTGAAGAGTAAGTAAAAAGGACAAAAATAAGCACCGCTTCTTAGACGTAATTTGTGAAGTGACTTAATAGTTGTGTGCTGCTTTATTAGCTGTGCAGTGTGAGAGGAAACCTATTGAAGTGTCAAGGGAAAAATCTTCAAACTGTGCAGCTTCTACAGAAAAGATCTACATTCGGAAAGATCTTCGCAGTCCATTAGCTGCAACTCCAACTTTTGTAACAGACAATGAAACAGCGAGGTAAGTGGATTCTACTGTAGACCAGCTACCTCTGCTTCTTGAAATCATCCCAGAACTGAAATGTGTGTTATTTTGTGTCAGGTCAACAGGTCTGTTGGAATCAGGAATGTTTGTTAACATTCAGTCTGGAATTAAAAGCGAACCAACGGTGCTGATGACTCCAGATAAGGTATATGATGGTGTGACTGATGTATTAAGTGCTTTTGATTTGCTTGCTATAGTAGTGTATGTAGGGATGGAAGGTTGTTCTGTTTCACTGTACTTTTCTTTTGATAAAATCATTTTTTAAAACATTGCCCAGTGTTGCAGATGTCTTCTCTTCAAAAGAATGCTGTTAGCCTTCCATAGAAAGAATGCAAAAAGCTCTACATAGTAAATGTGTCCCTCCTTTTAGGCAGCTTTAAGAGCAGCTTTATTTTTCTTCATATTTGGCAGTTCTGACACTTGGAGGTTTTTTGGTTCGAATAGAGTAAGGCGTTTGCAGAATCTCACATGGCTGTGGCATTAGCACAGTGCATTTCATAAATACTGTTAGTTTTTTTCCCTCTATATTGTTTTTTTTTTTTCTTCCTTTTTTTTCCCAAAGCTAATGAGAGCTGTCTCAGTAGTGATCTTGTTTCTGATGTATTTCTGAGCTGGCTTTCCTTTGTTTCCATTGTGTTACGGGTACCGATCCGCTAAAGTGATGTGATAATGTCCCTTCATATGCACAATAGGAAGCTTCTGTCTTTTTCTAGCCATTATTAAATCACCTCATACTGTTTTTGTGCATTTTGCCTCCTTCTGTCTGCAGAATATTACTACTTTCTTGTTTACATGAGGAAGGAAGGAAGATGGTAAAAATACAATCCAGTGCAGTCTTATAGCCCCAGTGATGGACTAGTGAGTGGAGATGCTAGAATTTCTCCCTGTGGCTTGCCATCTGTAGCATTCTTTCTGAAAGCAACAGATAGCTGTTACTTGTAAAACCACATGTCTAAATATTTCATATTTTAGAAGCAGTGCAGTGTCTAACTGCTGCATGATGATTACCCATTTATTGAAAGTAATAATTTTCTAACAGGTCTATTCTCAAGCTCAGTTTTTCATTAGTGTAAAAGAGTCTTCTGTTGCAACTTATCTACTGACAATAAGAAAGAATTAAAAGCTGTATTTTTCCCTTAGGTTGAAGCCTGTCAGGGAGACTTAAGTACCTTGGCAAACGTGGTGACATCATTAGCAAACCTCAGTAAATCCAAAGATATGTCACAAAGCAGTACAGAGCTATCTATGATTGAGAGTTTAAGTAATGGAGATGGATCATTACCTGAACTCCAGCAAGAAGAACAAGGAAGTAGTGATGTTACAAGGTAAAGCATGTTCCACTTGAAATGTTACTCTTATCAAGAATATTTCTGACAGTTCAGAGCATTAATTAAATTATCATAGTTAAGGTGATTTGTCTGCATTAAAAACAATAGTAGTAACAGCACAAGCTCATGTTAAGGTTCAGTCTTGTAAGATTCTCCTAAAGGAAATCATAAGAAAGTTCAGTTAGAGACAAAAAATACTTCTGGTTGTTTGTTCAGTTTGGATATTAGGCAAAGGTTTTTCACCAGAGGGTGGTGGGCATGGCACAGGTTTCCCAGGGCAGTGGGCACAGCTCCAAGCTGCTGGAGTTCAAGGAGCATTTGGACAACGCTCTCAGACAGAGTCTGATTTTGGGTGATCTTGTGTGGAGCCAGGAGCTGGACTAGATGATCCTTGTGGGTCCCTTTCAACTCGGGAGGTTCTGTGATTCTGTGAATTTCAACTTAAATCTTTCAGCTGATATTAAGGAGAACTAAAAGGTAAGAATAAGATGTGTTAGATTTTTGTACTGTGTTCTTAGTACTAAGGGAAACTGTTTCTTGAAGATCTCATCTGTAAGTAGTTTGCTACTCCTAAATGTTAATTGCCTTAAAAGCTCAAAAAGCATTTTATTTTGAGGCAGGAAAACTGAAAGACTGCTCATTGCCTCTACAAATACATTCATTATATATTTAAAAACTCCTGTCTTACCCAGGTTTTAACTCAACATACATGAGATGTATCTTTTATAGTACTTCCTTGTTTATCCTTCAATGAGAATCATGTTCTTCCTTGATTGTCACTCCATGCAGGCTTCTGACAGCTGTCCCAGAAGTATTCCTTTACACTTCATCTATATTATACGTGTGGTACTGAAAATGCATATGTAGAATAAACCAATCAAGGAAAAAAAAGATGGGTACATAATGAAGCAGTTTATACTGACCCAAAATACATGGTTTTCCCTGTTTTCCACTCTCCTACTCAGTGTAATGTCAAGCAGAATGCTTTTATTCTGCCCCTTTCTTCGTATGTGCTGCTTATAAAGTTGATGTGACCTTTAATACAGCTGCTCATCTGGACCTTTGCTGTGTTCTCATAGATAAATAATATGCAGTGTAAGGAGTACTATTATGCTGCGCTGATAAACATCATATGGCTGTTCAGAAAGGTGCAGTTAATAGTAAGGTTGCATGATAATCTTTCATTTCTTTGTTTCCTGGTACTTCCAGGTGCTTACTTTTGTTCAGCTTTAAAAATTCATCTGTGAAAAGACATCGAGTTCTCTCAATCAGAGAATGTGAACTGAGCTCTGACTCAGTGTAGACATGCTCCTGTCTAGTGAGGCTGAACAGACCCAGTTTGCTCAGCCTTTCCTCATAGTGGAGATGCTCCAGGCTTTTGATCATCTTTGTGGCCCTCCGCTGGACTCTTTCCTGGAGATCCCTGTCTTTTTTGTATGGGGGAGCCCAGAACTGGATACTCCAGGTGAGGCCTCACCAGGGCAGAGTAGAGGAGGAGGATCACCTCCCTCAACCTGCTGGCCACGCTTCTTTTAATGCACCCCACGGTGCCAATGGTCTTCTTGGCCACCAGGGCACACTGCTGGCTCATGGCAAACCTGTCGTCCATCAGGACCACCAGGTCCTTCTCCGCAGAGCTCTTCTCCAGCAGGTCATTCCCCAACCTGTACTGATATGTACTTATGGAGTGTACATGCCCAACACATTTAAAAAGAACTGTTTAACCTAAAATAGAATAATATGCAGAGATGTATAGCATTACTTACTGGGGAGAGATCTTGTTTCTGGCTTACATTTCTGTCCCTGCTACATGCAAGAGCTCTGAAGAGATCCTCTTCTTCTTAAGCAGCTGCCATAGAGCTGCTGGTTTTGTCTGTTATACCCAAGGCTGTCAAGAGGGAGCCACATGGGACCTGAAAGTCAGATTTTCTTGCAGGAGACAGATCATGTAACTTCAGAGCTTACCCTGAGTGCCTTCCCTTTATGTCCACCTTTGACATATTTGAGAAAGAAAGCTTCCCAGGTACATCTGTGGAGCCCACTTGTGTGTGCTTCAGTCTCCCTCCTGTGTACGCACAAAGGCGGGCCAGCTAGGGTAGGACCCAAAACCATTCTAGCTCATTTACCATAACCTAAGACAGCATCAGCAGCTAGATATTTTGTTGTTTCTTTTGGTTGTAAATGATTATATTGAACACAATAAGCGTTTATTTATGTAAATGTAGATAGCAAAGGAGTATGAGAGAAGGTAGGTAAAGTTCTACTTCAGAAATCAGGAATTTTGATTGGACATTAAATCGTTAATTTTAGATTCTGTGGCAAAAACATATCTATTCAAAGTGAGAATCATCTCCACATGCGCACTCATAATCAGCTTTTGTAAAGCTTTTAGACATCCGCATGAGGTTTTCATGTGACACTGTACAAATGATACCGCTCTCAGGGTATGTCATCTGCCTGTAGGCAGTAATCAAGGCTGTGTCTGTAGATATATCAGTACTGCTTCTCAGGTGTGTTTGTGCACAAAGTGGATGTGTTGTCAGGCAGGGAAATAAAGTTGTTCATCTGCTCATTCTGGCGTCCACCAGTAATGTTAGTGCTTGTGTCTTGGTCTTCACATAATTCGCTGCCCCACATCAAGGGATACTCAGAATGGTACTGAATGAATGTGAGTGCTTTCTCTCACATACTTAGAGGTTGTTTTCTCAAATTATGTTGAATAACGTAACCGTAACTGATTGCTTGCAGAAACTTATTTCTTCTTCTTGTGCTTCTTAGAAGCAAAAATCTCCCGAATTTACACACGCAGTAGTTGTTTTAACAGCAGTCTGATCTTTATGTGCTTAAAATGCTCATGCCAGCACTCTCAGTAAACATTGCTTAAGACATCTCAAAAGTCAAACTGTGATTCAGCAGCACAATCAGTATGTCAAAACTGTGAATTTGTTGGCAACTAGTGTGAACAGGATCTGCTGCTAATTTTATTGCTTCAGAGACTGTGTAACTTGGAGTTCTCAGTAATTTTACTTGGTAGAGTGGCGGGAAAAGTATATTACCGTCTTACATTTTCCAAGTCTGCTTATTTGAAGCAGACTTCTAACTACAGGTTTCAAGTGTGTAGGTTCTTCCCAAATTGAAACGATCGCTAAGATGAAGTTTTCTTGTTTTCTTTTATTTTTTCTTGGTCTTACAGGGCATTTGATACTCTTGCAAAGGCATTAAATCCTGGAGAGAGTGCAGCGTGCCAGAACTCTGAAAGTGTTGAGGCCGGCATACAGCTCGTTGGTGGAGAAACAAGCATGAATATCGTTGAAATAGAGGGTCCACTACTCAGTGATGCACATGTAGCATTCAGGGTACTTAATACTTTTTTACTTTTGGCTATTTCTAGCCACTTTAACGTCGTGATACAAATTATTAATCTGATTAAGTTGTCTTTTGAATTTCTCAAAAGAGTAACTATTCAGGTATTGCCATTCATTGCTGATGAATGCAGTGCTTTTTGTTCACTAGTTGGCTATACGCTTGGGAAGATTGGCAGCTCTCCTCAGCATTTCAGTAGCACTGTTTATTTTACTGCTTCTTACCTTAAAAATATGATGTAATCAGTGCAAAGGGGTTTACATGGAGAAGTGCTTTGTTTTGTGAACAAGCAGGAATTACTCTTTATTTTTCATCATCATGTTATTCAAGGACAAATCAGAAAGCTTGCTCGTCTGAAAACTTCAGTTTGCATTAAACTTTGCCTCTCAATGGCACATTTTGATCACTCAAACATATTTCTAATGCAAATGTCAGTTTTGTTTTGCTTTAAATTCTATTACAAACTGTGATTTCTGAGGATAAAATTTTGGGTCAAATCCTCCTTCCTTTGCATATGCAAGTGAAAGTAGTGGTGTCACTGTGTTTGTATTTTCTACATGCTTTTCCATATACTGTAAGCTACTTTGTTCTTATTGCAGCTGTTCTTCTAAAGCTTCTGTACAGATTGTCTTAAGAGTTTTATTTGAGATTCTTCATCTCCAGATGTCCCAGACATAAATGTTTATCTGAGTTAAGATTAAGAATTGCTACTGTTTTGTTTGCTTTGTAGTCTCTTGGGGATATCACAGTGTGGCAAGTAAGGAGAAAAAAAAGCAATCATTCAATTTTATTTCAGGATTATCTCATGGTTATTGAAAAAATGTTACTTTTTTCCCCTTTAACCCCAAAAGTGATTTGTCTTATTATGTTTCATACAGAGAAAGCACAACAACTGACTTGCACTTTTTTTGTTTGTGCCAGCTCACCATGCCTTCTCCTATGCCTGAATATCTTAACGTTCACTATATCTGCGAGACTGCCTCCAGGTTGCTTTTCTTGTCCATGCACTGGGCACGTTCCATTCCATCCTTCCAAGCTTTAGGGTAGGTGTTCAATTACTCTATCAGCTCATGTTGCGATTACACACCTTTTAATTTGTTATTTGCACTGTCATCTTCAAGGACTTTTAAAAATATAAATCAGTTTATTAAAACTGTTCTATAGATCTTAAACACAAAGGTAAATTCAGACAATCAAAATGATTCCCAGTTTCACTTCAAATCAAGTGTTTGGTTGAGTTTGAAAGAAAAACAGAGTAGATTCATAATGATCAGATGCCTGCTCACTGCCCATCTTTAATAATTTTTCAGTAAATAGGGCTTCCTATCATTTTTGAATAGTACCTCCTGAACTTAAGATGCTTATCAGTCACCAGAGAGAAGCTCCTTTCTGGAGCTCCAAATACTGGTATCTTTATAGGCGAGTTAGTAATAATTTTGCGTTTAATAAACAATATGAACTATATGCTAAGTTAATCCTGAATACTTGCTGAACCTAAGTTGTTTAGTTGCAGAGGACTTTCCAAAAATGAATGGCTGCTGTAGCCAGAAAGTAATTGTTATTATTCTCTTAACATTTTGTGTAATGTTCTCTTTCTATAAGCAGAATTCGGTGTATCACTAAAAATTCTGAAGCTGTATGTGGTAGTATGTTGCTGGTCATTATGAAAAAAGATATCAAGACAGCATGAGGAAAAGTAACTTTTGTTACTTTCAGAAACCATCAAGACTGTCATCCAATGAACTGGCTATGTTACAATGTGATACACATCTATCAGCCATGATACAAAGGGAGTACAAAGTCATCTTGTATCCCACAGTCGATCAGGATCTTCTGTGTTCTTTAGTTTAGTATCAAAATAGCATGTGATGGTGATAGCAAAGAGAAGTCCTGTTTATAGTGAGGGATTGTCCCCTCACCAGGAATCTTGGCAGAGCGTGGATGATCTGTATTTACTCAGATGCTTAAGCCAAATTATTCTATGTTGTTTAAAATAGTGTATTGTGTATAATTGAAACCTCTGTTTTGAAAAGGAGTCAAGTTCTATAAAACTAAGCAATGGCAGGAGGAGGGAAGTGAGTAAATATGATATTTTAGTTCAAATTGTTGCTGCAGAACTTGAAAATAGTTAGCAAATTAACATGATGAACTACATCACTGTGCATTTTTAAGGCGTTTTTGTAACACAGATATTGCAAAGTGGTGTTGTAACAGCAAATAGATTTTCCAGAAAATAAAAGGTACAAAAGATCAGTCTGTACAAAAAGATATAACAGATAAATGAGCGTAGCAAATCTGCTTTTGTTTAGAAAATGTATTACTTCCCAATATATTTGTCTGTTTGAATATGCAAAGGGAGGAATAGGCTGCTGCCACACCTGTGTTAATATTCACCTGTGTGCTAGCATTCACAGTCCCAGTCAAGATCGTGGGCAATAGTATTTTAAACACCATTTAACCATTTTCCTTTTCAAGAGCTGAAAATCCTAACATTGTTTTTCAAGTGGAGGTTTATTTGAAATTGCTGCTGCTTTTTAAAGTTCAGCATATTATGCACTGTATAATTCTAACTTTTAGAAGAGTGACTCATATTACAGATTTTGACATGAAGGGAAATAGTAGTTGAGAGTAGTTGATGAGCCAAAGCAAAACCATAGTAACTGTTCTAGAAGGAAGATAGGTAATTGTATTGAAGAGGTTCCCTCCTCAAGCACTGGTTTCATTGGTCTCAGTGAGATAGCTGTCTTTAACATACTACTTTAGTTGATGGTATCAAGATATTGCTAAGCTCATTTTCCCGCGCAAGGATCTCAGTAGGAAACAGAAATTCCTGCTGAAATGTCAGTCAGGCTGGTTGCAGCCACTTCATGTTTTGAGGCTGCTTAGAGCAGAACTAACTGATTAAACTTAAGTATGAGCATCCATAAAGTCATTTTAGGTCATACTTCTGTGTACATGTATGAGTCACATATCAGCTGAGTAGTCCGTATGCGCTATTTTCACTGTAGTTCAGGGTAGTCCTTTTGGCAGATGAAGGGAATGTAACAAATACTTGTAGAAGCTGTATGATGTAGAGTATATCCACCGAAAGAAGAATGGGATCATAGAAAAAGTACTGCCATAGATAAACTCTCTGTATCCTGTGCAGGACAAGTCTACATTGCTCTGTCATTTGGCATATTAGTCGTATTGCAGTAAATCATAAAAAATCTTCTTGGAGAATACATTAACATTCTTGAAAATTCCATTCCGTTGCATTTTTATAATTAAAACCCTAGCTTCAATAAGCTTTTCTTCTTTGATAGGTCTTGTGTTTCCTTTAACTTTCCATTATTTATATTTACTAGCTAAAACTGTGAAACAAAGTACCTGAATTTGACTCCTCTCCGGTAGGATTTCCTTTTTAATGCACTGAGCTCCTGTTAAGCTCAGCAAGCTAGAAATGCTTGACGTTACTGAAAGTTAGGTTATTGATACAGAAGTGCCTGAATTAATATTCCTAATTTTAAGCCTCAACATTTGATTAAAAATAAAATAAAATATTGACTACATGTGAAACTTAATTTGAGGACTAATTCTTACAAGAAACAAATCCTCATGATTTCTCTTTATACTTTGAAGTCTCTTTCTTACCTGATTCCAAATGTGAAAGGGAGACAGAAAGTTTCAGTCAGGAAGCTCAGAAACTTCATCTCACATGCTCTGTTTCACCAACCTGCAAGATGTCATGTTTTGAAAATGTGAAATAAGACTTTTGAGTCTATTCTACATCCACAACTCAGGAGCAGTACAAACTGTTTTTATTGAAGCATGTAAATGTTACCTAAAATCAGTGTAAATCCTGAGAAAATGAGCATGATGGAAATGATGCAGTACGCTTAGACAGTTGTCATTTGCTGCAACTTCAGCTTGCTTTTGTGGTAGAGATCAGACATTAAAACAAAAGGGATTTTGTTACAAATGTCACTTAGAACAGGAAATTTAGTCCTAGCATGCAAATAGAAATATCGTTGATGCAGGACTTCATTTTGGTACTGGCTGCGGTGCTTGAATCTGATCAGTGTTTTATGAAGCGTTCTTCAAATTGAAAAGCTGTGTAAAAGCAAGTGACTGATTTCATCGAGTGCCATTATTGTGTCTTTTAATTTAATAGACAGGATAACAGCATATCATTAGTAAAAGCCTGCTGGAACGAACTTTTTACACTTGGTCTTGCACAGTGCTCACAAGTCATGAACGTGGCGACTATATTAGCTGCATTTGTTAATCACCTTCACGACAGCTTACAGCAAGGTAAGGTGCTGACTGAGCACATTCGCAGACTTGGGGAATTCATGGTTTTTGAGATTTGAACAGAGCAGAAACTTATCACTTATCCATCAATTGTTAATGAAAATATACCATTCGTGGAAGTTAACAGTTAGAATTGAAACAAAATAATAGAAAACACAATGTGTTTTTTTAAATCGTTATAACTGTATGTCATAGCTGATAGTATTCTGTAGTTCTGCTAGGATACGTCATTCAAAATAGGAGCCTTTCAGGCAACACCAGCTTTAAGAACACAGGTGTACTGTGAATATGATTCCTCTCTACCTAGTGTGTAAAGGAGAACCCAAATGTCCTTGCTATTTGTAGCTGTGAAACAACAGCCAAATGCCACCTTTGTGATATAATCCCTTTAAATAACCTGGTTTATATACTTACGTATATATGTAGGTCGCTCTGAAAGTAATGCCTCCTATTTCTTTCTATGGAAACCACAATAGATACACAGAGCACAGTAAAACTGTTTGACAGAGCAAAATTGTCAGCTACAAGACACTATTTTTCAACACAGTCACTACCGTTAGCTGTGCGTTTTTGCCAGCAATGAACAAGAGACCGCATGCTGCACTTGTAATAGTGTGCATGGCTGTCTGGAATGTGGCTTGTCTGTCACGTTGCTGTCACCACTGCTGAAACATACCACCCACTGTGCTCACATCCACTAAAGTAACCCATACAAATGTACACTGATCTACTCCATTGATGAATTAAGTACAGCACCTGACTGTTAGATGTACATCATAGCTCTGCAATAGCATATTCTTCTTTATTTACAAGTAACTTTTTTTTTCCTTCTTCATTCCGAGTTGTATTCCACCTCTGATTATTGGAAATTTTAGTGGCAGGAATTGTTGGTGTAAAGATTATTCAGATGTAGTGTATAGAGTTGATAGGTGGCATAGATTTTCTGCTGTTTGAATCTAATTTAAATGATGAATGTTTTAAAAATCCAACGTGACTACACTTCGCATGCGTGTTGACTTTGCGGTTCTTATATTTTATGTGTGTCGACTCAGATAAACTGCCAACAGACAGAGGAAAACTAGTAATGGAGCACATCTTCAAGCTGCAAGAGTTCTGCAACAGTATGGTGAAGCTTTGCCTAGATGGATATGAATATGCGTATTTGAAAGCAATTGTACTCTTCAGTCCTGGTATGTAATCATTCTTAATGGAAAACTTTATTCTTTTTCTGTGACTATAGAGACTTGAGTGGTCAAAAGTTGGCTGAAAAATCCATATCTAAATTTTTCTGTTTTCCGCAAAGGCATATTTTAGGAAAGTTTTTTTTTTTTCCGTGCCCTTTTAAGGGGTCATAAAGGAAGAAAAAAGAGATGGAGCTGCTTTAGAAAATGAGGAAGTAACATCAGATAAGTAGGCTGTGTGGGAACTGAGATGAGCCCGCTTGTAATACATGAGGACTTTGGTTTTGAGAGTCAGGGCTTTGCTAAGTACTGGACAAGATTAATAAGGTGACAGAGAACTATCTGTATGTATGTTATTTTTTGCCATACAATTTCTGTTTCATTAGATGCTGCTGCTATTATCTGTAGAATCTGCTTCCCTTGTTGAGGAACCTGGGGAGGAGTAATGAATGACACAGGGCTGTAGGAAGAAGAGAGTTTCTCTTTTAACAAAAATAGTTGGATGATGCTTTTGCCTCTGCTACTTATTTATTACTTTTAAATGTATGTCTCTGTTTTGGGGTATTTCTGAGGGCCTGGAGTTTCCTTTTCAAAAGTATTGTTCTTGTGCTTCTTGCTGAGATGAATCGAAGTTGTGCTTTTAATGTATGACAATCTCTCTGAGCCTTGATTCTTGCATATAAAGTTACAGTAATGTATCCCCTCACTTCACGAGTATTATGAAAATGAATATTAAACATAGAATTTCCTTTTATTATTATTTCTGTTTTCTGGTCAGTATTTGCATAATGTGCTGTAAGTAAAGTTAGTGGGTATACATTAGGCAGTGGTACTAAAATAAAGACTTTTCCTTCTGAGTGATCAGTCCATCATATGAAGGAGTGAAGTTCTCTGGTTAAGGCAGAGAATGACTGAGTAGATTCTGTGATACATATAGGCAGACGATAAAAAATCACAAAACTAAATGTCTTTATTTGAAAATGGTAGAATTAACTTCTCAGTGAAGGCATTCAGATATTCTGTCTTTATGCTGCTGGTCTTAGATTCATCATTCAGAATTTAGAAATTTAATACAAAAACAAAGAAGTATATTTTGATAAAAGAAAATTGTATAAACCTTAAGCATTTTCTGTATCACCAGGAGTTTTTCACTGTTAGATTTAGAAGGTAAATATAGAGTTACTCTATTTTGCTTTAGAAAATTGTAAAAGCATGAGTAGCTTCTTATTGCTCTGTGTTTTCTAGATGCTGATGTTCCATGGAAAAGATCAGAATAAATTTTAAAAAGCTGTCTGAGCCACAGTGTAGTCTGTCTGTTGTGTGGGATGTGGTGGAGAGCTGGATAGTTCTTGCCTCTTCTGTAGGTCTGAGAAGAGCTGTCTCTTTCAATTCAGTTGCAGCTCACCCTTTCCAAGAGAAATGAGTTGAGGTGAAAAAATCTTTTTGCAGTTGGGCACTTCAAAAGTATAAATTTTAAGCAAGTTTTCTGATGCATATGTAAAACAAAGCTGAAGTCATCTTCTCTATAAGTGGCACCTTCACAGAGTATCCACATCTTCCAGAGGAAGTGTCAGCATCAGCACAGATCCATGAAATTTGGCTAAGTGCATAACAAAACCTTATTTGTCTTCCTTTTTTCCCCCTTTTTATTTTTTCCTTCTCTTTTTGATATTGCACTTTTGGAAAACTTCTGAGAATAAAGACCTTCTTGCAAATGAGAAACCATTGAAGTAATGTCAGAACCCTCCGTTAAAGATGAGAAATTTGTAGAGGATATTCCAAAGAGTTTCTTTTATTCTGAATCTCTCAGAAAAAATCAGACCCGGAGTATTTTCACTGTAGAACGTAAACTTGCTCTCAACCCTCAGGACTTGAAGAATTTTGCATGGTTTTGTTTCTGCAGTGCAGCAAAGCACAGGAACTATTTCAATTTTCTGATGAGCAGTATCTGCTATGGGTCTATTCTCAATATTAAGAATGTTTGGAAACATTCATAATTTTTCTTTCCTGCTAAGGATTGATAAATGGCACAGACTCAGGGGCTTCCTTTAAGTGAGGGGTAAGAGGGTGTTTGCTGCTTTAAATTCAGTGAATCATGCTTGCAGGAGGTTTAATTCACTGTGAAGTGTTCCTTACCCCCAAAGCAGTCCTTTCATGCCATTCCTATACTCATAACAGGTACAGGTTCCTCCAGGAAAGAATTTATGGCAGAATTTGTTGACCTGACTGAAGGAATCAATCCTAATACAGACCTGAAAATATTTCCTTAGAGAGCTTACACTTGCAGAGCAACATTTACATATTTGTTCAGCCTGAACTTAACTTTTTTCCTTCCAAATTGCATTTGACAATTCAAAAAGTAGGACAAACATCTTAAGAAAAATCTGTATCAGGTCAGGTGACTGGACTGACTTTTCTTTCAGTCACATGGTTTTAAGATCACATTCCTAAGGATGTGCAGATGCTTTAATGCATATTGTCTCGTAAGCCAATAATTCTTGAAAGTGTACATGAAAGACATAAAACTTGTACCAGTACGTTGAACAGAAGGGATATTCTGGCAATGATTCATAGGCCAGAAATTACAATTTCAGGGATTTTACTGCTCCGCTACAGAATGGAGCAGTCCTAAGGTAAGAACATCTGCTTTGGTAGACCCTGCTGATCTGCTGTCTTCCATAGCTGGAGATTTGAGGATTAATGAAAATCTGTGCCACGCTAGCTGCACAGCTGTAGCAAGTCAGCCTTGGACAAAGAGATGAGTGCAAGGGAGTGCCTACAGGACTTGGCATCTTTCTAAATGGCTACTAGTGTTCTAGCAGTGGTCTTCAACTACTGTTTTGGAAGTAGACTTGTAGCTGTTTCTGACATTTCTCTAAAAGCAACGTCATGAAGCAATATATATTGCATGTCAACAGTAACTCTGCAAAATTTGTTGCTTCCCTTGCTAACCTCCTGTTGTCTGCACTGATTTTTGAAAAATAACATTAAACAATTTGTCATGGTATTGTGACAGCAAAATATTTGCATTAAGCCAGATAGATAATAAAAATTAAACCTTGTAAAGTGTTCGGAATCACCAGATAATGATTTCCAAATGTGACTTGGCTGCTAGTTTAATAACCTTTCATTCCAGCAAAATTTAGGAAACAAATAGTTTATAGCCTTTTGTTTATTTTTTTTCCTAGGGGTATTTATCTTTTTTTTCTCACAAATGCTGTTTGTGCATACAGTATTTCAATAAACAGCAGTGTATTGGAACAATACTATTCTGTACAACGCAGAGAACAGAGATTTATTATCAGGAATGATGTAAACATTGATGATTGCAAGCACTGCACATATCAAATAATCATTTCAGCGTTCTTATGAGTAGTTAGTCTTGTACAGCTTTTAATGCATCTTGGTTTGACAGGTCTAACAATGTAGGGTGTCTTTCAGATCACCCAGGTCTGGAAAATGTGGTACAGATTGAGAAATTTCAAGAAAAGGCATATATGGAGTTCCAAGACTATGTAACAAAAGCATATCCAGATGATACTTACAGGTATGTAAATTTACGTGCTCACTTGATGGTTCTTTTATCAGTGCATTAATGATACTGATTTGCACAATATTACTTATAGTAAATATGTACATTTTTTTCTTACCTTCTTAAAGCCTAGAAACAACCTTTAGAACACTTAAAATATTAAGTGCTCCTACATATTATGATTATCATTTATCTGCTTATTCTTAATTTCCAAAATGAAATACTGGAAGTAAGATAGAGGAAGTATTTTTTTCATTTTGAATTGCACCTATGTGGAGTATTTCTTCATTTAGTCTAAGTCCCAATATTGTGCAGTCCGTTGACTAATATATACATGTTTTTGGTACTGCCGAAGAAATGACTGACTGTAAAGTTAATACATTTTGATCTAAATATTTCAGCCTCTCATTAAGTAGATATAGCAAATTTCTATCAGTGTTGTTCCCACTTAATTTTTTTGTCTTTTCAATAACGTGGTTGTGAATAACGCCAACGTGTGTGACCAAAGTAACTTTTTGCCAAACTTACTTTGCAGGCTGTCAAGACTTCTCCTCCGATTGCCTGCCCTTAGGCTGATGAGTGCTGCCATTACTGAAGAGCTATTCTTTGCGGGACTAATTGGAAACGTTCAGATTGATAGCATCATCCCGTACATTCTGCGAATGGAGACGGCAGACTACAATACTCAAATAATTGGTCATGCCGTATAAAAGTAGCGATCAAGGATTCTGTACCATGGCAGTCATGGTGATGTAAATGCATACTCTGTCTCCAGGAGATGGCAATAGGCCTTCCCATGCACCTTTATAAAGAAGACTCGTGTTCCTCCTTTCCAGTACCCTTGGGAAATGCGGTGGAGTGTCTTAAGGAATATAGGATCGCTTCCTATTTTTCATCTGATCTTCAAGGACTTGTAAATTAACTTGGTATCTGAAGAAAGTCAAGAATTGTCCATCCTATTTTTGTAGATAGATGAACTTGGAATATTTGTTTATGGAACCCAGGCTTGTGAAGAAACGGAAGAAGCGTTGACTGAACTAAGGTATCTCAACTTAGTTTGGTGTTTTAGACAAATAAATTAAGTTTCCTCTCTGAGTTGTGTTTTCAGTGTTTTGCTGCTAGTTCTTTCTCACTGATTAAGTGGAAAATAGTGATCAAACATCTTGAAAAGGGCATTGTTTCTATGGAGGTGAGACCTTTATAACCAAACTTTTATTTTCTGTTCTTTTGAAAAGAGATTATTTCATGTTGAATGAAGCAGTGGATATTGTTACAAGAGCAGGGAAGGTAGAGGAATTTCACACTTCAGAAATATTCCGCTTACGTGTTGATGCCGTTGATCAAAAGTAAAGCTGCAAAGGATCAGTATTGACTGTTCTGTGGACGCAAAGGTATACCATGCTGTAGTATTGTGTGTTGGTAGATATCAGTTGTTTTATACTATGAAAAATTGAGAACTGTGTACTGCAGGTATTCAAAGACAGCAGTCTCCTATTTTTTCTGCTCTGAAAAGTTAAAGGTTTTTCACAGTACCCTTTCCTCTTTCAAACTCAGCACACAGGGATGGAGGCATTCTAGATGCGTCTCAGTTTTCTTTCGACCACCTCTCTAAGTAACAAATCGTGTTTAGAATTTTGTGCATATGTTCATATTGTTTCTCTTGCATAGAACTTTGTATTTTTATTTCTATTTTTTTATTGTTAGCCTTCGGCTATCTAGCTGCTTTTTCCAATCAGTCTCATGATTATTTTTTAAGTTTGAAGTTGTTGAATCCAGTACTTCTGCCTGTATGAGCGTGATCTCTGCTGCTTTGCCTGTCCATGTTAGAAATGAGTCTAAATACTTCTTGTATGTTGACTGAATCATACTTCATGGCTCCATCTAAGGATGGCTTCAAATGCTTTCCTACCTTGAGGAACGTGCCTCGTTGTCAAATAACACTGATGGTTGATTGCTCCTAGCTTCCTTTTGCAACGGGAAACAATATATTCCTATCAGATTTAATATATCTTGCTTAAAATTAGAGATTCTGGTAAAATTGATGGTCTGCTGCTGACAGTAGCTTGTAGGTTTATCTAAATCTTGGATTGAGGCTTAGTTCTATTTATCATGAACTTTTTAGTTCTCTGGCAGCACTGAGTGAGGAAGAGCCTCGCCCAATTCTTAAGCCAAAAGATCAGTTTCGAGGGAAGCCTTTGCCCCTCTGTACTAGCAACTCCAAGAACATGCTAACATTGAGGGGATAGGTAGATGAGACTTTGGTGATTTGTGTTTTTTCTCAGCACCTGAGGATCTCAGTCAGACAAACAGAATCAGAAAACTGACACTGAATTACTGCGTCCTTTTTAATTCTGCTAATAGAGTTGTTTGGACCTTCGTTTGCTCAATCTCTCTAATCAGAGGCTGTGCTACAGGATTAGTCATACACAGTTCCACAGATGGAAATGCTTGGTGCTGAGGACCTCTGATGGGATGGAACCATTCTCCCTTGCTCTGAATTTGGCACATAGCGACTTCCTGGACAACAGCCTTTAATGCTGGAGTTTGCCGTGACGCCTGAGCCCTTCCCACAGTCCAGAGGTCTAAAGGTGAAGGATTTAGGCTCTGCATTCATGTTTTCTGGACTTCATTAAGTGTGAGGACTTTTTTTTGTCACAGGAGAGCAGTAGTTACGTAAATGTGAAAGACAGTGGCTGCCAATATGCTGTGCTTGTCTCTTCCAAGTGGTTACAGGCCCAGCCATCTTGCTGTTGTAGGACCAAATTGCAGATGGGAAGTGAACTTTTCTATGCAGCTCTCCTCAGAAATTTGGACCCTGTCTTCCAGCCCTGTGCTATCCCTAGCCCTCCTCTGTTGCTAGCAGGGACACATGCGGCTGTGTTAAACCTTTTAAGGAAGTTGCCAGGGGAAGTTGCCAGGAGGCTACTCCTGAATAATTTGTAGATGGCTTACCAGGCATTCCAGATTTTGGAAGATTTTGACTCCCGGTATTATCCAAATTTTCCTTCTAAATGCAGTAGAGACTGCGAATCTCTCCCACATCCTTGGAGATTTGATTCTTTTTTTTAACCTTTGGGACCTGTGCCTCGGGCATGGTAAGCAGTTCTTTGTTTACAGCTGGCCAGAAGCAAATGTGGTTTCTGCATGGTATTGTATAGCGCAGAAGCAGCTGAGAAAATACCAGTGTTTGTAGAGAGGTAAATGTTTAGGGATCTAATCCCTCAGCATATCTGTCTTTGTGAGTCATGTTTTGGAGGACATGGCCATAGAACCTTATTTTCTCTGAAATTCTGCTCGTTCCCCCTTCATGCCGTAGTCTGAAGACAAGTTGGCCTACTTCAGGGAAGCGTGGACTGGTATTGCCACTGACTGCTGGATCAGGACAGCTTTGGTAGGTGGCGTTAACTCAGAAATACAAGAACCATGGTCACATTCTTTTTTGATGCCTGTCACCTCTGCGTGGCAGCAGAAAATTCAAACCTCAATGGCTGACTTTTCTCCCTCCCACATCTTTTACTGTTACTTTCCTGGCAAATCCCTTGGGCTTCATCTGGGATTTCTGCCAGGTTGCTTAACAAGAATTCAACCCATCCGTGTTTTTCTTTTTATATCCCATGTTTCCAGATGTGAGACTACCCATCATATGTTGGGTATCAAGAAACGTGTTGCACCCTTTCACATGACAGAGACTTGCAGATATTGTAGAATCTAGTTTAATCTCAGTTGGGTGAGAAATCAAACAGGACACCCATCTCCAAGGTCAGTTACAAACTATATTACCTCTTGAGAGCGGTGTGGTTGAGTCACTATCAGTAATCAGGATATACTATACTATACTACTAGTTCCCAGGCTGCGTTTGGGGCTTTGCTTGATATCTATTTAGTAGTATTAGTAAATGGACACCTAGTGCAAGAGATCTTCAAATTGCCAAGAAGTGGCATACACTTATTTATGTATTGTGTGGCTATGTGTATGGATATGCACAAAAAGAAAAGGTACTTAACCCAAAAAGATTCCAGTCACTTCTGCTGTCCATCTGTGGGATAACCATATGCCCTCCATTCCCTGTGTGTGGCTAACCAAACATTGTAAGCTCCGTTCTGACTGTCAAGTGAAACAAAAGGGGGACAGAGATGAAGTACACCTGAAGTATTGTAAGGGCCTCTCCCAAAAAACAATCTTAGATACCTCCAGTGTTTGGACTTCCACTGAGTGAATACGCAGACATGCAACACACTGCAGAAAGCACTGCCCACTGATAAGTAACCTTTTTCCCAACGTTTCTTACATTTTTTCCTCATAAACATTCAGTGTAAGTTCAGTACTGGTATAAAGGCAGGGTGTGGACTTGCCTATGCTGCCTGGTGAGTGTTCTCTCCCGTCTTCATGATGATCAAGATGGTGGATACCATAGCACAGGTTGTTGCATCAGCATTATTCACTTTTCTTACCAAGATTTTTCAGTTATCATTTTGGGTTCCTTAACTGTAAGTTCATGCTCTTGATGAGGAGTGGGGCACAACTGGGCTTTCTCAGGAACAGGCCACCTTCTCATGCTGTTCAGGCACTCTGTTGATCAGCCAACACAAATGTGAGCAGTGAGGTTCACTTCACCATGAATGTTAAAGTACCTCGTTATTTTTGTCATCTCCTCTTTTCTCCTTTTTATTTTTTTAAACTTTCTGACCTTCAGCATTCTGACACTTCTCATACCACATCAGAACACAACCGAACTGTGGTATTTACTACTAATAATTTACTTTGCCAATGAAAGAACAAGCTCCACTCTGATAGCTTTAAAATGTTCAGTGTGAAGAAAAATTCATTTCAATGAAAAAATGATACATTTGGAATGGTGTCCCTTCAGATGGGAGCAGTGATACACAGAACTGATCGACTAGATTGGAAGTACATGTTGTGGGTATATACATGGGTTAAGGCTGCTTGTTTCATACCGGTAGAGTTCCTGGTACAAATAATTGTAATATTTTAAACACTGCACTTTATATTTTAAACACTTTCACTGCAGTACCTTCTGCAGTTATAAACGTAACCTGTTGGTACTTTTCTTCTGTGGCGATCAGCATCAGTGAAAGTCGCTGCTCTGTTACTTCGTTCAGCGGCTGCGGTTTCCCAGCGCAGGCACTAGAAAGTCACTGTATCTGTTCTGCTGTGGTATAAAATGCATTGTAAATGTCTTGGAAGCTGAATTTGTAAAGTCTATTTTGGCTGTATTTTTAAAAATAAATTGTAACTTTCTACTAGAGAAAGCTATAGTAATCACCCATGTGTTAGTGTTCTACAGAGGTTGTCTTACAGCCCTGAAGCAGTGTGTACGATTCCAAAGAGTCCGTGGATATTTCACTTTACTGTACAATGTTGTGTTGTCAGTAGATTCAGTCTCTGGGATTTGTGACCACTGCAGTATCTTGCTGTTCTCTACCCCCTGTGGCTTATGAACTCTTTGTGCTTACTGTTCCTTGCTGCCCTGTGAATTTGACTATTTAAAATTTAATGATTTATTATAAAATGTAATTTACCAACATTTTTTTTCTTTTAAAACACTACATACAAATGTTGCTATAATGAATTCTGATCACAGATCTTCATGCCAAGTAAAGCAATAGTCTATTTTTGGAAAAGTTTGCTCAATTCATGATGAATTCTGAAATGATTACAAGTTTTGGTCCATTCCAGAACTGATTACTCAGTGATGATTGAAAAGATGTCAGTTTTTTAGTCTTCTATTAGAAGTTACTGTGGTGTTTGCATGAATATGCAGATAGCCAGAACAAATGAGAAATGAGCTACCATTCTCTCCATGCTTAGATTCTGAAACGTATTCATCGTGTAGTAAATGGAGTACTGTGGAGTAGATGATGGATTGTAGAGAAAAGCTTAGTAGGATGAGAGAGAAAGATTGGGTAACGCAGGGAAGCTGATGGCTGATGAGAGCAGGGAATAAGCAGTTGGAGTCTCCTCCCCCTCCGTTAGCAGATATTCCAATTTCTCTGTTGCTTCTGTTTTAAAAGCTTACCCTTCTCTGCACTCAAGGTTGTGCATTTTGGCTCCAGTGTAGAAACCAAATGTGTCCTAAGTCATGGCACTGGAGTTGACCTCTGCTCAAAGTGTTCACACTTGGACATGCAGGGTTTTTGTGGCTGCTGATACTGAACACATACATAAGCTCCACTATGGAGAACTCAACCCTGCTTCACCTTTGGGTCTTACCAGAGAGCAAGCTGAACGGCCACGTACTTAGGTTTATGATGGCTCTCAGGAAAGTGAGTTTTTCTTTCACACTGTAGCCAGTGGAATTCCACCACTGGGAAATGAAAGGTAAAGGCAGTTGCTGTGTGAGATGGCCTGAGCAGTTCCCAAGAAGTGGCATGAGTTTTCTAAAAGTGCCAGTACAGTTGTTTCTGAGTGCTTTAGTATTGTCACAGAAGTATTTACATGCTAGAATGTGGGTTTTTTTGAAAATTATAACATATCTCCATCCTTCAGTAACATTGCACCTTGGTTCCAGACCGTGAATCAATCTCTTTTAGAGCAGTTGAAGACAAGTGAAAAACCTTTTTTGATGGTGCTTCTGGGAAACAATGTGAGTTATAGGACAGGCTACAAATCCAAAAGGGAAAGCATTAGAGATTGCACTGTTCAGACCACAGTGAGAGAAACTATCGTTGGAGGCTGGGACAACAAAATGTGGAGAATGGTGGTGTGAATGTGACATTGCTTCTGAAACTTGATAATTTTAGAAGGATGGGGCAGATTTTCAAAACCTACATAGCTGGGTCTGTTGTGTGTTGGATTTATTATTTTTATTACAAGAGGAATTCCAGCTAATTATGCAAATATATGTTCCTTAGTTGTGAAATCATTGCAGCATAACTTTACATGACTTTCCATACAAAGAATAGAAGGAATAGCAGTGGAATAGACAAACAATTAAAATATATATATTGTAAGGTAAAATGTAAATATTGAATTGCTCTGTGGGTTGGTTTTTTACACTTTCTGTGAAATACTTGAACTTAGGTTTCTCAAGATCAATTTACCACTGAATAAAGCTCTTTAAAAAAAACTGAAGTGTAGGATTTAATGAGACTCTTCTGTGCGATCATCGAGTCATTCAGGAAGTGGATTTATCTTCAAAAAATGTGTTCTTGTGTACTACACTGTGATTCTGTATTAGAAAAGAAGGAGCTAACTGATGTGTTCAGGGCTCGTGTAGAATGGCGTTCTGTCACTAAGTCTGTGCGACTTGTTGGGACCGCAGGAAAAGATAAAAGAAGACAGCATTAAATTTGCTTATCCAGAGTTTTAAGACAGTGAGGTTCAACATACAAAACTTTTGGGGCACAGCATATCTAACAGAGACTTCGCGTCAAATCTTAGAAACTGGGATTAAAGAATTATGGGACCGTGAGTTTTACGGTCAAGCAAATGCTGTCTCCCAAAGGTACCCCACTAAATTCTTAGGAAAGCACTATGCTTGTGTTTGCATTCCACATTATTCAATTGTGATAACTGCACAGAGTTTGGTGATACTGTTGAACAGAGTGGTAAGATACGGTTTTCATGAATGGTGACCAGATGTTAGCAAGAGGTGCAACAGGACTTGAGCAGTTGGGCTAATGGCAGTGAAATTCTTGGTGGAGACTTACTTGGCTTGAGGAAAAATCAAAACGTAATGTAAAGATGCTGTAAGAAGTTCCTGCTTCTACAAATGTTGTTCCATAAAAGCTTCTGTAGGACCAAAGTTGCATTACAGCGCTGATCTCTTCTCCCAGCTTTGAGTTACAAAGTGCCATCCTCCACAGCACTCTCAGTCTAACTGAGGACACATGGATCCACAAAGTGACCCAGAGCTTATTCATAGTAACCCTCGGGGAAAAGAATACCAACAAACCTGGTCAGACCACTGCCAGCAGAGAAGTCATTCACAGAATCATACTGCTAGTCAGTGAAGACGGTCCCAGCTTCGTGAATAGCCTTAGAAACTGGTTTGGAGCTGTTCAGTGCTCCAGAAGTTGGCTGGCCTCATTATTTTTTAATAGATCTTTGTTCTCAAGCAGTTTATAGCAAAATAATGGTCTGTGAAGTTACGAAACAAGTGAATCTTGTCTGTAAAGGTACCTCCTCTGTCATTCTGCCTGCTTTGTGTACAACTATCTGAGCGCATTTTAATGATTTCATGCATTTGCTAAGAGTTTCGATTGTGAAAATGCAGATAACTGCTGTGTGTGTGCTGAAGCCTGAGACACTGCACGGAACAAATGCTGTGATTACACCACAGAGCGCTGAAACAGAGCAAAATCACTGGTGTTTAACTTTAAAAAGGTGTGAGTGGAAAACGCTGACGTTAAGAGGAAAACGCTGAGTCTGAGGGCAGTGACGCCGAGGCACAGGCTGCCCGTCCCCCTCTCTGGGGGCGCTCCAGGCCAGGCACGATGGGGCCCTGGTGAATACGCCTTCACGCCCGCCCTTGCCTGGGAAGCTGTGCGGCCCCGGCGTCCCGCCCCGCGCAGCCTCGGAGCTCGATGACCCGCCGGCAAGATGGCGGGCGGGCGGCCGGACAGCGTCGCGTCACCGCCGCGCCGCCCGGGCTCACCAATCCCAGCGCGGGGCGGGGCCGGAGCCGGAGCCGCTGCGGTGCCGTCCCAAGATGGCGGAGTATGTGCAGGTGGTGATGCGGGCGTTCAAGCACCTTGGTGGCCACGGCGGCGTCCGCGGCGCCATCTTGCAGCTGCTGAGGTAACGGGGAGCGCGGCGTGCCCGCAGCGGGCGGCTCCCGGCCCTCGCCTCTCGCCCCTCACCTCACCGCCCCGTCCCGTCCCGTCCCGTCCCACGGGGTCACCTTGGCGGCTGCGCCGGGTCCGGGCCGCAGCAGAGGGCCCTGCCTGCCTGCCTGCCTGCCTGCCGTGCGTGTTCCCGCCGGGCACAGCGGGAGGACCGCGGCCACCGCGAGGTGCTGCAGACCGGGGCCCGGCGGGCACAGCCCTTACAAGGACGGGAGGGGAATGAGGAAGGGAGAGCAGTGATGAAACATCCCTTCGTTTCCTGCTCAGGCTTGAATAACGTGGGGGTCTGAGTGCTTCTGTACGTGCTAGTTGAACATCAGCCGAGGAAGCATGGGTGGGCACGTGTGTTCTGTCACCTGGCACTGGATGGAGAGTGCCCAGAGCACTGCAGGCTGCTGGAACTTTACATGAGCCTGCCTAGGGTGAATGTCAATGTAAAGAAATATAAAAAGATTCAGGTCTAGGCAGGGGAAAGCACTTCAAAACATGTTGGTAGAATGCAAATCATAGGTGTGCCTCAGGTACTCCCTTCACGTGGTATTTAAGGTTTTATGGGTGTTACATTGTACCTTATCTTCTGCCATAAAGGACTTCCAAAGAGCTCTCAGTGTGACTTCGGTGTCCTGTCAGTAGGGCACACCATGAAGGTGTGCTGCTGTCAGTTGCAGGAATTGGTGATTATGTTCTACGCTCCTTAAGTCTGAATAGTTTGGGTTTGGTTTGTTCGTTTTGCTTTACATACATGTGTTTGAGTTTTAATTACAAGTTTTTGCCAACCTCTAAAAAACATTTGTTGCAGTTTCACTCTGAGACAAAGGTAATTAAAGCTGTTGTTCTGGGAATTCACAGGGTCAATGATTTGAAGACTGGTACGCTGGTAGGAGTTGACAAATATGGAAACAAGTACTACGAAGACAAAAGAAACTTCTTCGGTATGTGTGCTGACGTGACTGCCTCCTTAGTGGCAGCCCTATTCTCCTGCTGGTGAATTAGGATTTATTGCCTGCCCACCTTCCTTGCTCTTTACTTGTGTGAGAGCACTAAGTTCGGCAATGTAAGACTACAGTGACAGTAGAAATGCAGAAAACTCAATAAAACTGAAAGTCTGGTATGCTTCCTAGTCATAGCTGTACTTGTCTTGCAGTGAGGGCCTGTCATAGCAGATATTGTTAGGCAAAATAGTTTTCCATGTGTTTTCATGAGCTTTCTGCTTTATGTGAAAATAGTTTATTTTCTTAAGTTTATACAGTGTTTCTGTTCATTTAATCAAGGTCGTCACAGATGGGTTGTATATACTAGTGAAATGAACGGGAAAAATACATTTTGGGAAGTTGATGGAAGTATGGTGCCCCCCGAATGGTAAGACGTTTAACTTAGTAACTTGAACAAATTGCGTAATTGCATGCATGTATTCTTGTATTACAAAGCAGAAGATGGAAAATAATATGTCAGTTTTTGGCCATAAGTTTTCTTGGATGCAGCATGACAAAAAGACTTCAGACTGGTTAGTTTTGATTTCACTTTAGAAAGGCTTTTGTTGAATGCTTAAGTTGCAGAAGAAGGGTACTGTTTAACAGAATGTTCTCATAGATAAAGAAGTTCTTCCTTGATTGAGCCATACGATGGTTAATGAGAGAGAGGAGAAAGCTGATAGAAAACCTATAGTGCTGCTCACCCACTGTGTCCTGGAGCGCACAAGGTGCCTGTTCTTGTAGCTTCTTGTCTCTTCAGAGCACCGTTCCTTTCTTGGAAAGGGGGTATTCAGAAATGACTGTTGGAACAGTCGCTGGATCACAGCATGGGTGGGTTATGCTTTGGACAGTGGGAAGCACCACGGCCCAGACTTTTGGCTAATGTGTACTCCAGCAAAAAAAAACTAACAGAAACAGTGCAGCTTTCAGACACTGCAACTGAAATGTAAAAAGTTGTGTATATGCATAGGTGCATGGAATAGGTTTAAATTATGTGGGCATGGGAGACAGAGTGACGTGGCTCGTGTTAGAACATTTGAGTAATGCGTGGGTAGGCTGTCTAGGCAGTCAGTATTGCTTCAAACTCCCTCTGTCTTCAAATTATGTTTAATGCAGTTAATGCTTTCTTTTTTCATCTCCGGTATGAGTTTTATGGCACTGGTTTTTAGAAGTGACATTAATATCTAAAATCTCTACGACTGGCATGTTCATGCCAGTGCAGGGCTGGTCCTGACTGACCGTATAACTGTTGTTTGGTTCCAGTTTTTATCCTTCTCACTATAAGGCTGTGCCTGTTTTCAAGGTTATCCTTATTTTGAAGCACTACGTTCCTTCTTCTTTGCTCATGCTTACGTGTCACTAGCTGCATCCTTACAGTCTTTGACAAAGAGTTTATTTCTGAGTATCAGTCATGTTTCTAGGTAGAGTAGCTTGTTTAAATCACATAAAGCAGTGAGGTGAAAAGCTTTCCTGTTATTGTGGAAAAAAAGCCCTAGAAGAAACAGTAGGGTTGTCATTATTATTGACGCTGATGGGTGCAATGAGACATGAAAGGTTAAACAGTTTCACATTCAAAGATATTTTGTCAGGAAGTTTAGCTGTGCAGTACTCTTCTGTTGGTTTTTTTTTTTTTTGGTCTTGTTATGTTTTGTTTTTTTTTTTTTAATTGGAGCACGGGTCTTATGGGGAACAGCTGAGGGAACTGGGATTGTTCAGTCTGGAGAAGAGGAGGCTCAGGGAGACCTTATTGCTCTCTGCAGTGACCTGAAAGGAGGTTGCAGTGAAGTGGGGGTCAGCCTCTTCTCCCAGGGAATTGTGATAGGACAAGAGGTAGTGGCCTTGAGTTTTGCCAGGGGAAGTTCAAGTTGGATATTTGGAAAAATTTCTTTTCAGAAAGAGTGGTGTTGGACCAGCACAGGTTGCCCAGGGGATTGGTGTTGGAGTCTCCGTCCCTGGAGGTGTTCCAGAACCATGTAGATGTGGCACTGAAGGACATGGTTAGTGGGCATGGTGGGGATGGGCTGATGGTTGGACTGGATAATCCTAGTGCTCTTTTCCAGCCTTAATGGTTCTATGATCCCATGACATTATTGGATATGTATTATTGTCTAGGAATCCTAGCTTTGTGGTGCTTTTAAATCAGTGACCTCTTCTACATTGTTTCAGTTCGTTTTTAAAAATTGAACTACTTTGACTCAGAGTAAACATTTCAAAAATGAGTGTTTCTCTTGCAATGTGGTTGTACGCTGTCTCAGATTTTTAGCATGGTGTAGACTTCTGATTTGAGACTGTTAATTTGTTGTAGAAGTTGCTGGGGGTGGGATACTAGATTTGTGCAACCGCACAAGAAACAATGACTTTTTTTGAACCCCCAAATTTGTTAGAGATTAATTATTCTGAAGTTCTGTTAACAGTTTCATTTTGTCCAGAGTATAACAAATATATAATGTTTATTTCTTAGTGTTAACCCTTTCTGAACTTCAGCAGAGGGAATGCTGAGCAAGCTCCATGTTCCTGGTTGTTGAGTACACAGCGTATCTTAAGGGATAATTCTGTGGGCAGCTGCATGCATTCAGGATTGTGGAATACTGTGGACTGTTGAGATGCAGTCAGGTGAACCTCACATTTAATGCATGATGAATTGGGGAAAAAACACTTTGACATATTGGAAAATTCTGAAAACAACTGTCTGGAAAAAAAATGTAATAGGAATTAATTCTGTCAGCTTTAGCTTTCTGCCAGATACTGGAGAAAAGGAAGAAGCAGCAAGGAAGATTGTCTCATGCAATAATGTAGCGCAGCACCATTTTTGCAAACTATTCAGCAATTTCAGTGTTCTGAAATAATTGGTGTAATGTCTTTTGACAATGGATGCGCTGAAATCACAGCGTGAAGGAAATCAAGAGCTGTTTTGACATATGTGTGCTATGCAGAGAATTGGGACTACAGCTGCTTTAAGAAGTTGCCATAGTGGAATGTGTAGCCTTCTGGTTTGTTCCGATTTAAATGATCTTATTTAACCTTCTTATTACTCAGGGTTTGCTTTTCTTATCATCAGAATGAAGGTGATGGTATCAACTTTGTTGGAGACACGTTCCATTTCTTTAAGTCCTTTTGACACTTGTGGAATGATTGGTAATAACCTTGTAATGCTGTGCAGCGTAGTGGGCTGTAGGGGTGCTAACTTCATAACATGAGATTTCAAATTTAAGTTAATTTTAATAATCCACACCATTTTTGTTAGCTGATCTGGCAATTGAAAGAGGGAGAAATGTAGCATCTCAGACTTCAAGTACCAGTATACTCCGAAATGGAAAGAAATGTGCTTCTCCTCTGTAAAATTGCTGTTTCTCAAGTCTGCCTGTGAGAATAAGTTTAATCAGGAAAGAGAGGAGGGAGTAACATTTTCATCCATTTAGTAGCTTCACAATAAACTTGTGTTTCGTAACTAGAGTAAATGCTGGTGTGGTGTTTTTAGGTAAATGGGATTCTGTCACATTACTGTACAGTGGTATCTTGCAGTACCTTGCATGAGAAATCAGTTCACTCCCGTGGGTACACATGGGAGATGTTTCTTGTCCCTTTTTTCTCCTATTCCTATCCATAGACCTGGAAGTTTAAATGAAGGCTGTCTGTAATAATAATGAAGAAAACGCCCTGGTTACGCTAGTCAAAGTTAAATCCCTGGCTTTGTGCTCACTGAAAGTACTTGGGACAGTACTGAAATGCCCTCTGACCATAGCACACACCTTCACCTCTGTCTTGTTGCAGCATGCTTAGCTTGTTTGGGAAAAAAATAAGTGGATGTTAGGAAGTTGACACGTAGCCTGAACTTTTGTAGCCAGTGACTGAACCTTGCAGATGCACATACGCTACTAGCTCTGCAGTTTGTGCTGCTCCAGTTCTTGTTTGACAGCTTATACATCGTCTCATTGGCTCCAGTCCCTTGTAGCTTCAGTTTGAAATCTCCTTGCTTTTACTTTGTTTAGATTTTATTTGTCTAAGAATGGGGAGAACATCCAACATAGTCTTGAGTGCACTTGAAGGTATTTTGAGTTGTCTCCCATCTCTTTATGCAAGCAAAAGTTGGGAGGCTTTACCTGCCTCAGCATTGGTAGTGCTGCTCTGTGTCTCAGGAAACTCCTTCAGCCTCTTCTGAGCTGCTGCTGTCCTCATTTTCTTTGCTTTGTATACGCCGTCTGCTCCTTTTCAGGTTCTAAGTCATTACTTGCTTTTGAATCCTATTTTTCCATACATGAATTTATGGGCAGAGTTAGTATGGAAATCTGGCCATCTGCAAGATGTCACATCTCTTTATTTCTGCTGTTCAATCTAGTGCATGAAGAGCTTTTCTTGAGCATCTGGGAATAGAGTCTGAGACACCAAGGCTTCAAAGGACTCTTTGAGGGATGTTGTCAAGGGGAAAGTCTTTCCAAAACAAAGTTTTCCATTTTTGTAGGTTTTAAGTGGGGAAGGGACCACAAATGTTGGAAATATCTTCTGGAGATAATTATTTCAGCACCTGTGGCTAGCAATTTCATTTCTGCTTTCAGTGAGAAAATGTGACTTAATGGGGCTTTTTTTGCTGATCCATTTAAACTTGAGCTCAATTTTGTATTGATGTTGTTAGTGCCAGAAAGTCCTGAAAGCAAATAGAGCATTACTCCAAAATACTGTGTTTTGGAAGACTTCATGGATTTAGTCTTAGAAAGACTGCAAAGCTGTACAGTCTAAAATGGAGAATAAAACTATTGTTTTACTCATTTAATGAGTAAATAAACTCATAATAATTTCACATTTCAGGAAGTGAGTGTATATACACTTGTAAAGAAAGAGACGCAAGGCATTGTGTAAGCTTTAAATGTAGTCAATTTTAACTAAGCCTTAATGCATTTCTTGTGCTCCATCTGCTCCAGCCTTTCTGTCAGGGCTTTTGTAACTGCATTTCTAGCCAAGAAGACACTTCTTTTCCCTCTGAATGTGTATGGCTTTCAAGGGGGGGCAGGAGACATGGGAGGATGGTGGGGTATGGTGACAAGTACATCGTATTTGTATTAGCAATGGGATGCTGGCTTATTGAGTATGAATGTATGACCCCACCTCTCCAAACTCACCTTTTTTTGAAGGAAGGTGCTATGGGATCTCCTTCTTCCAGACAGAAACCTTCTGACTTTTTACATGGTCTCATAGTGATAGGATGAGGGTGAATGATTTTAAGCATGTTAGATGTTAGACAATCTTAGAAGGACTTTTCCCTCATAGGGTGGTGAGGCACTGAAACAGACTGCTTAGAGAGGTTGTGGATGGAGTCTTGGGCAGCCTGATCTGATGGGTGGCAGCCCTGCCCATGGTGGGGAGTTGGAGCTCAGTGATCTTCAGGATCCTTTCCAACCTAAGCCATTCTGTGATTCTGTATTTTTAAGTGATTTTTTTTAACTAAAGTCATATCCAAAGTTGTGATTTCTTTTTCTTTCTAAATAAATGCCTGGAAGCTACTCGCCTGAAAAAATATCCAACCTCTGTAGAACTCTTTAGAGTATACTCATCAGTCAAACACATGCATCTATTTCATGTTACTTTTACTGTGATTTTGTATTGCTGGATCAGTGCAGTCTGCAGGAGTTGTTGCTGAAGGATGGAGATGTAATTTTCAGGCTTTCTAATAACAACTAATAACAGAGAACTTAATATTTTTAGGTGAAGTCTTTGACAAAAGCTGATTAGCAGAAGTCTCTTTTAATCCCATCTCAGTAAAAATATCCATAGGCTTGCAGAAAGCCTCACTTCTGTCTCATTGCATGTACTTCATGCTGTGTGCCCAGTTAACTGGCTTATAACAAAAATGATTCAGTTTTGAAAGTTGCTTTGGGCACTGAAATAGAAATGGGATAAAATCAATTCAGTTTATCCCTGCTGAAGTGGAAAATGCTTTCCTTGATCATTAATGTTATTTGCACGGGGTAGGGTTGACATTTAGTTCATAGGTAAAAGGTAATGACTGTAATCACTTGTTAATTACTCCATTACTGACTGGTATTAATCACTTTATTGTGGAGCTAGTAAACATTTATGTGATTGTTTTAGGTGAACTTAAATCATTATTCCATATCCCAGGCAGCAGCCTCATGAAGGCTTTGGAGGTGGCTATTGAAATATCATTGTGCAGCACAGTTTTCTGGTGATTAAGAACAACACAAAAACCCACAACTTTTTTTTGTGCCATCTTTACTGCCTGACTTCTTGCTCCTTATAAATCATGTAATGCTCTGTAATATGCCTTTACAACGTGTCTTTTTTTTTCTCGAGGCATCGCTGGCTTCACTCCATGACGGATGACCCTCCAACTACTCATCCTCCAGTTGCTCGTAAATTTATCTGGGAGAACCATCAGTTCAACCTGAGTGGTACTCCCGGGCAGTACGTCCCTTACTCTACTACACGCAAGAAGATACAGGAGTGGATCCCACCTACAACAGCTAGCAAATAACAGCCAAAACAACAACAAAAAGTGATCTGCCTCCACTTTGGCTTTCAGTGTAAATGGTATTTTCCCTAGTTTTATTTAAATAAAAGCTTCCTCTAACTGTTGTAGTTTTGTTTATTGAGCTGGGGGGAAACCAAGTGAGAAAACACTGGGAAGAGGTAGAGGACAGAATACACAGCAAGTCTTCTGCTAGATACTTGGCTTTTTGTCATGTTATTAGTGGCTCTTGTCTTTACATAAACAACCCTCACTTTTTTTAGCATGGTAATCATTCCTGTGGCAGTCACTTCTTGCAATTGTACCATTCAAAAGAATACAAGTATAAATTTGAAATACACAATTCTACTCTTTAACCTTATCTTCTTATGTTCTCTCCATGTCAAATAATATACCATTACTGTAGTATTTCAAGAAGCAGTTTCCTTACATTTTTGCAAGGCAAGTTAGAATAATAAGACCTATCAAGGATTATAGTTTTTATTCATATTTTTTTTGGTGCATGATTATGTACTATAATACTGCCGCTGTATTAGAAGTTTTGTACTCTGTATCGTATTGTGTAAGGCCAGGGCAATCAAATGAGAACTCGGCTGTAAGCAAGTACCAGAGCTGTTCTGTGCTGCTGTGCATCTGCACAGGCCCTCCAGTACACTGGTTTTAGACTAAGAAGCAGAGAACTTGCTTGAAAGTGGCTGTCAAGTAGACTTGTATGGGTGTTTGATTTATTGCCATAGGATTAGCTGTGACTGACCAGCAAAAATCTGACTGAATCAAACAAGGGCAAAGATCAGACCCTTGTCACAAAAATCTTTTTTGTTGCTTCTGTGTCATAGAGATACGTTTGAAGATTTTCTCACAAGGGTTGGGATAAGATATTTACCCTGTTGTGATGTGACTTTAAAGGTCTGCAGGCATTTGAGGGGACCTAAGAGAGGCAACGGAAGCAGATTTCTGCTTGGGGCAATGTATCTTGACTCTTCAGTGTGGAGAAGGCTGAGAGGGGATCTCATAACTGTCTATATCTGAATTGTGGGAGTTAAGTCAATGGGGGTGGACTCATTCTGGTGGCAAGCAACAATGGAACAAGGGGCAGAAACTGGAACACAGGGAGTTCCATTCCAATATAAGAAAGAACTGCTTTACTTATCAGAGTGACAGAGCACTGGCACAGGCTGCCCAGAGAGGTTGTGGATGCCCCATCCCTGGAGGTGTTCAAGACCAGGTTGGATGGGGCCCTCGGCAACCTGGTCTAGTACCAGATCTGGAGGTTGGTGGCCCTGGGGTTGGAACTCGATGATCCTTGGGGTCCCTTCCAACCCAATCCATTCTATGATTCTGATACAGCGCTCTGATTGTCACTCAGTATTGGTTTTTCATGTCAGTGGCAGTGAAGTAGCAAAAAGAAGCATCTGATGCTCCTTTCTCCTCATGCATTCCCCGTGCTCCAGTGTGGGTCTCCTCCACAGGTTGCGGTCCTTCAGGACTGCAGGAACTGTCTGCTCCACGGGCTCCCCTCAGGCTGCGGAGGAATCTCCTTCAGCACCTGGAGCCTCTCCTTTGCTGGCCTTGGTGTTCTCACCGTTTTTCCTCTCCCGTCTCTGTTCTTTCTTGCATGTGCCACCACAGAGGTGCCCCTGTTTTGTGTGTGGGGCCCAGCCGTGTCCTGTGTGGGGCTGCTGCACCGGCTGGAACTGGTGGGGCCTTTTCTCACAGAGAGCCCTGCACACTCCTTTCTTCACTTCAGTGCTGTGAAATAGTCCCAGCGTTTCTATTAGTAGGAAGTAGCACTTGCTGAGCTCTCCCAACCTAATTTGGAAGGATAACGTTTAATCTGCGTTAAGGTAACAAAAGCACAGAGCACAGCTGGAAAGCAAATTGTGTAGTAATGAGCAGCAGGTGTGGGAGGGGTTCGTCCGACCTTCTCATCTTGGCAGGTGCGCTGACCTTAAGAACCTGAGGAGATTTCCCTGAGCTGTTGAAGAGCTTCACTGCCTACGTGTGTCTGTGCTTATTAGCCTCGACACTTTAAATGTGCTTTTACCTCATGTCATGCCTCTTCCTTCTTTGTCGCAGGGGTTTTTTGGACTGCAGCTTGAACACGTTTCAGCACAGAGTTTTATGCAGCTGTGTGCGTGGCAGCATCCCACAGGAAGGCAGGAAAATGGCCCTTCCTCCTGCCCCATGGAGCTGAAGCGAGCCTAGGCTTCGACAGCTGGAAAATACTGTCAGTCCATCTCTGGAGAGCACCAAAACTCGCTCATCTTGCTCTAAGCTGCACGGACCACACATGCTGAACTTCAAAAGCAGAATTGCACTGGTAGCACCTGTAACTGCTTCCTCATGGTAGGTTGCAGAACAGGAAATAAAGTGAGCATATAAAGAACACCTGCAGTCTCTCACCGGGCTCTGCAATCACCCCTGCGATTCAGCTCAGTGTATCAGCAATGCCCTTCACTTGTGGAAGTTCGCCTTTGCTGATGACATCTGCCACAGTAGATGGAGGATGCTCATTTGCTTTCAGATCTAAATGGCACTTTAAATGCCAAGCCAGCTGAGTGCTGCAGCAGATGGTGTCTTCAACCAAGTGCAACTGAAGCAATGGCAGGAATATTCTCCTAAATGTGTCTTCAAAAGGGGCAACTATCTAACACATAAACCATGTCCCATTAAGAAGACAGCTACCTCCTCCAGGAGCAGCGCAGTGCTGAAGTCTGCTCTGATTTTAAAGTTGTGTCTTTGGGAGTACCTTTGTACATCCCCATGGTCCTGACTGGTCCTCCCCACAACAGAGTACTGCTTCCTCCCTCGTGGCTGCCTGCGCTGCACCCTCTGCCCTGTCTCCAGCCGGGAGAAGAATGGCTGAGAAGAGGCTTCAGGAGATCAGATGGAAATCATCTCCCCATGTACAAACCCCTGAACCCCTGGTCATACTGGGGTGTGCCACACTGCTCTGCATCGCAGGCCTTACAGCAGTGCCATGTGTGCCTCCTGTATGCCACATCCAAGGTCCACTGAGCTGACTGGAGCTGTATGGCAGGATACCAGCCCTGTTCCCTCCATGGAGGTGACTGCCAGCAGAGTTCACCATGGCCCTGATAGTCCAACAGGCCAGGTCACCACAGCGTTACCATTACAAGAGGGCTCCATCGATGGCATCCACTGGCACCATGCCTCTCCCTGAGCCTGACCATTTCCTTCTGCTGTGGTTTCACATCACTTGCACCCACACAACATCATTGCCCAGAGTGGAAGATTTTGCAGATGCTCAGGAATGCTACTTGGCCATATGTGACGAACACAGAGGGCAGACTCAAAGCAGCGTTTTGAGAAAAAGACGGAGATTCACTTAGTTTATGTATGAAATAATCACCTACAGGATTTATTTTTTTTTAAGTAAACTGTTGGAGACCTACATTTATAACTTCTTTTAAGCATTTTACTTAGAGGTCGTGGTTCAGGATTTTTCTCCTATGAAATGTCAGCAGACTAAAAAAAAATCAGAACATGAATACGTGTGCTAAGCAACAACTGCACACACAAGTGTGCATAGGTATATTTGAACTAGGAATAATGGGTGCTAAATTTAGTATAGAGAGTGTAGTTAGTTGCAAATTCATATTACAAAGTTCCCAGCAAACAACGCTGAACTTTCATCATCAGATTATGAAGATGTATAAAACAAGTAAAATGCTTGTTACTGAAATCATGGATCACTTCATTTAGATCAGTTTATCCCGCACTACAAAAAGGCAGAAGACAATGATGCTGCAACCAAAAATGTTCTTTTCTGCTCTTATGAGTGTTTCTAAAATCCAGAGGTTTCTGGAATTTGATCAGTTACGTAGGATTATGCAGCAGACTAAAATGCTAGGAGTCGATCTTATACCTTATGTAAATTACTCACAAACAGCCATACTAAGTGCTTGGTGTAATTTAATCTCTGTAATAACAGCAACGGATACAGAAGCTGTGTAAATAATCTGTACTGCTGTTAGCATCGCTTCGGCAAACTGCCACTGAAGAGACTTCTGCTTTACAGTGATTTATATTCCTGGAATATTATACCTATTTATTTCTCTTTTTCTATGGAGTAATTTATTTTCCATCCCTCTAATGGACTGCTTCACTTTAACCTGCGATTTATCTTTTAAATATTAGTTTTAGATTAAGTGTTTGTAGGACCGTTCTATTTCCTTCATTGCCTGAAGGATTTTCAGTTGATGGAACAGCGATCCATCAAAACACAGCCTGTACGTAACAGATGCAGTCTCATGTGGTTGAGCATCCAGACACGGGCCTATTAATAGTTTGTTTTTTGAGGGTAACCATCCATAAAAATTCAATGAGGCAAAACCAAATTCAGCAATATCTGTCCATGTGGCGCTTCCCTCCTGCCTCACGGCAGAACTATGTCCAGAGAAAGCAAGAAAACCCTAATGGGTTTTAATTTGAGGCAGCTGTTAAAAAAGAAAAGAGGATTTGTTTACTCTGGGTATTTGGGAGTTCATGGGGCTGCTTAGCTTTTTTCTTTGGAAGGGAAAGGGCCAGGTTTTCAGAGCATGACCCTCGGGTAGATGCCACTTGCCCACTGAGCTATAAGAACACTGCTGGCACAAGCAAGAAGTTTCTGTTACTTGGCAGCTCTTCCCTTCAGTACCTCCTGCCTGACCTCCCAGGCTCCCTGGGCCCAGCCAAAGGACTGGGCAGGGTGAGACGGAGACCTCTCAGCCTCTGCTGAGGGAGGTCACCTCCACCTCTGAGTGGTCCTCATCAGTGCGGGTCTGGGTAAGGTGCTGAATCCCACCAGCACTGGCAGCCTTCTGGATACGTTAGAGCTTAATATCCGGGTGTCTGTGCCCAGAGAGCCCACTAATAATGTGAATCTGTTCAGAAAAGCAATTACGAAAATAGGAGCAAAAGTCAACAAGTGAGTTTTCCTATCTCCCATATCACAGGTGAGAAGATGCAGGTGTCCCAGGAGTCTGCACAGCATCTGGGAGGCATTCTGGACTCCAGAAGTCTCTCCTGCTGGAGTCTGCCCAGGCAGGCAGAACAAGACTTCCTTCGTTCAAGAATTCGCTATTTACTCAGTATGAAAGTGTTAATACTCTTGTTTTTATTATAAAAACAAAGAAACAAACAAAACACCAGAGCTATTAGGTTGAAATCTGTTTGGCTTTCCTGCAGTTCTTGCTGTTTAGCTCGTGTTCCCCTCAACAGGATCTGGTTTCATCCTTGTAAATGAGCAGTCCCAGTCTGGGGCTCTCCAGCCTGCAGTGCTGTTGCTATAGAACTAACGGGGGGGGTTAACTTGCGCTTTCTCAGCTACAGATGATTTCTGGGGGACTTCAAATGATTGCTAATGGATGTTTTCTGATGGATTTTTCTTCTTCCAAAAATATGCCTTACCCATCTGTTGGTTTTAAAGCCTGATTTACAGGCCATTAAAGTTTACAGTTTGAAAAACAGCAGCAGAAGCAAACGCACGCTAGCAGAATCACTTCAAACAGTGCAAGAAGAAGACATGCTTAATTCACTTCTTCAGTCAGCTCTAATGGTTGGTAGCAGCAAGAAGCAATCTGTGCCTAATTAATTTCTGCCCTCTTGAGTTCTGTGCTGTGCCGCACATCACACTCCTGCCATGGGAGCCACAGGAGCTGCCGTGGGTACCTGCCCCATGACTAGAGCTGTCCTGTCCCACCTGCTGCAGGAGCTTATGGCTGTTTGCCTCTCTAACAGCAAAACCCAGGCAAAGAGATGAAGCCCAAATGCAACAAGTAATGGTAGTACAATGCACACAACAACAATCACCATGCAGCTACAGCCTCTCCACAGCTGCAGTGGGCTGCCGGTGCCCCTGTCACCCACCTGTGCTACAGGCCAATGGAAACTTGTTTCCAAAAGTGAACACTGGAACAGCCATGTCTCTGTCACAGCCAAGCACAGACCAGATCCTCCAAATCCAAGCTGCGAGCACAATTACCTACCTACAAAAGCAAATTGGTGAGCAGTAATTAATCTGTGCTGTAGCAGCTGTCAAATTACATTGGGTAAGCTGCTGTTTCTTCTAAAACCCAAGTAGAATCATTTCTGTTTGTGTAGCTCCTATTTGCAGGGCTTGCAATTGCTGTTGGTTCTGAGCAACAGAAAAGCACAACTGGAGGCTGACAGCATGTCAGCTCAAGCCTGATGGTGGCGAGGAGACCTCTGCTCATTTGTCTGTGCTGCGTTGGGCAAAACGATGCTCCACTAGTCATTCCCTCGTGTCACCACACGTAATTATACGGTATAATTGACTTCATGCACTGCAATTAACAAAATAGCATCTTGATACTGAAATACATCAAGGAAACAAACAACTTTTATCACCTACCATATGCTGCCTAGCATCAGACACTTAAAAGCTGCTGAAGACTAGCAGTAGTGCATTATAATTCATATGGGTTGGTCAGAGAGGATGGCATTTTGCAGGCACCTGGACAATATAACTCCTGAGCAGCTTGCCAGTACTAACAGGGAGCAGTAAGTCAATGGGTACCACCATCCTGCTCTCCTTTCTGCTCTTCCTCTGTGCCTCCATTAAAAAAAAACTCCCAGGAGAGAGACTGACGTCTTAGAGATTAATAAACACACACACCTTTATACATACAAATGTTATACAGGGAATATTTGTGCTTATCAACTGAGCTGTTTGAACATCCATTTTCTTTTGGTAGCTATACATTTCATCCAAAAGGGACCTACTCCCACCTCCAACACTGCCTGCAGCTCCCACTTCTCTTCGTGCACTCCTCAAATGCCGTGCCACAGTGGGTCAAGAGAGCTGAAGCCTGGGGGACGTGTTTTGCCCTGACATTGTAGCATAATTGCGAAGAGTACTGAAAAGCTCTTCACTTGCCATGCTGGATTGTTCAAGGAGCAGCTGAGAGCACTGCAGCTCTCACCACTGGGACCCAGCAGCTACCTCTGCACCACAGCATGGCTTCTCCCCAGCAGTACAGGGATGACTGTGGCAGGCAGCAAGAGGCTGGGAGCACACGTGTACTTCATACCTGTAATCAGCTCTGTGCGCTGCCTTACGCCCATCTCCTCTCACCCATAGCTTAGGGGTTCTGTGCCACTCCTGGCTTCCTGCATCAGGCTCTGCCCTCCATCTCATGCCAGGAGCTCTGCGCCTTTCTCCTTCCCTGTCTAATTCTGCAGGTTTCTCCTTCTCCATGTTGTAATACTGTGCTCATCACCCATGGAACTGAGTGCTTAGTGCAATGGCTTCAATCCAGTCTCCTCTCTAAAGCTGGCCTCTCAGTTTCTTTTCTGAAACATCCTGTATCAGGGAGGTTGAATGGCAACTTATCACTACAGAGGAACTGAGCAGATGTGAAGTTTCCACTTTGTCCTGCTAGTTCATCATTCATAGCCATATATGCGTGGTTCTTTTGTGGTCCGCAGCAGCTGGAAATATTTCACCTTGTTCCCTTAATCAGATGGACACCCATGAATTGAGCAAAATAGACTAATAAGCACTTCAAAACAGAAAGATTTTTTTTAAACAAAGTGTTTGAGTATTCAGTCTCTCCTCCTGGAGATTACTAGCTTGCATTTATATCTCTCAGGGCTGTATGAAACATCTCGGGTTTGGCTAAGGCATGTCTTCTTGTGAAGCATCCTGGCTGGCTCTGTAGAGGCATCCGTCCTTGGTCATGATCTGTAATGACCAGTTGCCTGCATTGCTACAGAGCTAATTTCTAATTGAATTAGCCTGTCCGCAGCTTTCAGCCACTGGATCCTGTTGTGTTTCTCTGCAAACTGAGATGCCCAGCATTTTCTGCCCAGGAAAGCACATGTACGCTGTAATCAAGTCACCTCTCACTTCTCTAGCTGACAAGCCAAACAGCCAGAACCATACATCTGCCAATGAAAAGCACTTCTCCCGTGTCATTTGTGTGGTTCTCTACACTTTCCAATTTTCCATCAGACTTCTCAGAGTAAGGATTATCTGTCATTCTAAGCCTGCACACAAAGTGTAAAAACGGTTTGTAAAAATGGTCTTTCTTCTCCTGCTTGCTTTATTCCCTCACGTGTGGCAAGAGGTCAAGGATATTTAACCTTTAGCTTTTTCTTTCTTTCTTTTTCTGCAGGATTGCACAAGGAGCTGTGTTCCACAAAACCCACCATGTCCCCCCCGAGTACCTGCTTGCCTCCGTTTTGTAGTACAGCCTGCACTTTCTCTCTGTAGGGGCACATTCACTTCTGACTCTTCACACTGGTCCTTGCACAGGATCCTGCTTACGGAGTGTCCGAGACAGAGCTACGGCGTGGCCTACAAGAAACTTGCCTCTTTGACACTGACTCTCCCCCTTTGCAATTTCACTTTGAGGTCTGCTGGTTTGTCCACTTGTTTTCAAGCTGGGAAGCAGAGAATGTCTCCTGAAGGTCATGGGTGAGCAGGTCCCATCTGAGAGACTTTGCTGGGGTTTGGCAGCTCCCATGCCAGGGGTTCCTCCAGCTCCATTGCAGAGCACCGCTCACCCTGTGCCCCAGATCTACCTTCTGTCCCTCCGATCCTGCCTCACCCCTGTGCTGCTGGGTGCCACTCCAGCTCTGCTCTCAGACACAGCGTGGCTAAGAGCTGCTGCATTATTTGTTAGCAAACCCTGAGAGTGAGGACAGCATGGGGCATATCCTTGCGACAGAGAGGGGATAGCCAAATACAAAATGTATTCATGGGAGCTGCTGAACTAACCAGTTCTTAAACCACTTAGCAAGTGCTTTCTGACACAGCATATCACTAACTTTTCATCAGGTTTTATACAGTACAGAATTAAACTCCTTGCAATTTTCTAGGTGTGTTACATCTCCATGTTTACCTGTACAAACCTGTAATCCGAAATGATGAAATAAGATTTCTTTGGCAATTCTCAGAATACCACGGTAAGACACTGTGTGCCTACGATCAATTCTTTGAGTGCTGCCACCCCCTGTTGTCTCCATTAGTAGTTCTTTCCATTCTCCTGGTTGGAGTTAGTGTGTGTATTTTATGTCTGTTTTATATACTTGTATAACGTACGTGCTTTTCCAGTCTCCTGGAACTTCCCCAGTGCCTTCAAAATCCAGGCCCATGAAAAAGAAGGATCCTCAGCCAACTCTTCCACCACACTTGGGGTCCACTGATACATCTCAACATGCCAGGTTAGTAGTATCCATCTCAACCGTCCTCCTCAGTTACCATCAAAGAACAATTTCTCTCCACTTGATATGAACAGATAATCCTATTTCTTTCTAGATGCAAAATAAATAATATTAAACTGCTCTGTTTTATTGACACTTCTGCCTTGCAGTTCTGATCCATCTACCTTTCTAAGTTGCTTTGTTCTTCACAGACTTCAGTTGTGCCGTTAGCCTCATCAGGACAGTGTGACGTTTAGGCACATCAGTGTTTGTATTCCTCATTCTGCTGCAGCTGGGGAGCGGGGCAGCTGCACCCTCAGAGGTGCAATGAGGTTGATGAGGGCTGCAGGGAAGAGGAGGCCATGGAACAGCTTTTGCTTGCCGCCCATTGCTGATGACTGTTAATCATTTCACTGATGGTAACCTGCTCACAAGCTAATGCGGGTTTTAAAATGATCGATGACTCACAGTGCTCTATCTGGCAAGGAGAAGTGCTTTTTCTCGGGGTGAGCGCAACCTGCCCCGCACTCAGATTGGTGTGGTGTGCCTTTCCATGTGATTGCTGGGTGCCTGATGTGCATCAGCTCTTGGTGCTCTGCCTCGGTCTAAAATCAAACCTATGAGCAGTGTTTAGACACTGCTGATCGAAGAGCTCTGTCAGGCTGATATTCAGAGAGCAATGTGACCCACAGCAGTGCACTTACCTTCTGAAACAGGCAGCACTCACAGGCAAAGGCAGTACCCAAGGGCTCAGCGCTACCTGGGCAGCAGGGCCAGGAGCTGCCCGCCCAAGCTGGCTTTGCCTCAGGCCCCCAGAACTGCATACTGGCTCATACACACGCTCGATGAGCAGCAGGGTTTTAAAGAGCGCTGGAAGCTCCCGCTGTGCTTTTAGTTGCTGGGTGTTCCTGATTTTCTCCATTTCTGCTAACTCCAGTGCTACACTAGGACTGTGTTCCCTGATCATCAGGGATGATTGTCATTGCCCTGATCACCATCCATTAAAATCAAATGGGAAATAAGAATTTAAACAAAGCATCAAGAACAAAATACCAAAGCCAGGCTTCTCATTAGATTCTGCTTCCTGTGATATTCTACATATTTCAGGTTTCATTTAAATAGAGCTTGTTTCTCCTCTTGCATATGTTTTGTAGCAATCCTTTCAATAACTTTACTGCTGACTGGTGTCAGAGACATTTCAAGGGAATGCAGGTCTATTTTTTCTGTGTTGCGAGGCTGTAACAAAACTAGAGTGTGGGAAGCAGGGAAAGCTAAAATTACGCCTTGTTTGTCTATTTAGTGCACAATTACCCAGTGGGCTCCAGACACCCTGGCGCATTTTGCTGGGGATTGCGTGCGTGGCTCCTGCAGGCAGGCCTGGGGATGGACCCTCTGTGGCTGCTCAGGGCTGCAGCTCCCAGGCGACCCCAGGCTGATGGCCGCACTTGGCATTTAGCATGTGGGGGCCTAGGGACACGGTGCTTTATTGCTGTTTGTCACAGTTCCCAGCTATGTTACAATACTGTGCTCTGTACGTTGTACTTAGTCTGCTGGGCTTTGCCTCCTCAGTAACACCAGCTCTTGTTTGGTTCTGTTATTCCAGGGTCAGCTTGTCATTTAGGACTTTCTGAAGGAAACTGAACTACAATTCCTCTATTTCTGAATGTGCTGCGCATTAGGATTTTTTATCACCACCAGTGCTTCCTGAATCACTGGCTTCCTGACACGTGTGCCCTATGAAACATTTGGTGCCACTACAAGGCTGTGTTTTTTGCTTTGAAGACTCCAGGTCTGCTGCTGTTTCACAGAGAATAAAAATACGCTGCCAAGCAGAAAGCGAGGTGTGCAGGTAGCAGGGACGTCAAGCCCCTGAAAGATTTGTACACAGTGACACTTGGGTGAAGGAGATCGAATGAAACTGAACTCCTCACCCACAGGCAACAGTGCCATGGCTGTGAGCCTACTGTGTCGCAGTTGGCCTGCACAGTCTGCATGCAGTGGGACCAATGGGACAGCAGCCAGCAGCCCTGAGATCTGAGGGGTGCTCAAAGAAGCATGGCTTGCAATGGGGTCATGTAGGGTGAAAAAACAAAGCCGTTTTGGTGGCCACATGAGGCCATGGGGCACAGGCTTATTCCACTCTACAGCGCTTGTGTGATAGTGTTTGTGTTTACCTACATTTATCAGCTGGACCTTTGGAAAATAATAAACCAAACCACGAAGTGAAAGATTGCCTCACCATTACCAGTTGTCCATGCTGCTGAAGATCCCACCTATTTTTTCTATTTAGAAAGTGACCGTCTATGGCTTGACTGAATGACACTGCAGTAGACACGTTCTTTCCCTTCCCTTCTCCTGACAACCTACTAGAGCCAAATTGGTTTAATATGTGCTGCCACAGAAGATTTATTTAAATATTTTCAAAATAAGAAAATAGTCTACTAGGTATAGTAATTGCTAAAAACAAGCAAACAAAAAGTCCTATGTCGGGATACATTACATACTGAACTTGTAGTTCTAGCATTTGATTTACTATTCAACAGTCAAACATATGCAAACATCTCCTGTACGAGAAATGGTTTTTGCATGATTAATATACTATATATTACTATTACTATTTCATAAAACCCATCATACATACTTGCCTTCTGTAGCTAATTCAGTGCAGCCATGCATGGCTTTCCATATTGCTCTGCACAGCCCAAATTCCACTTGCAGCATGCTATGTTGAGTTAACAGATAGGAAAATGCCAGCTAATAAAAGTCAGCTCTTTCATGTCTCATTTCTGAGTGCACTAGTTCTTGTGGTCTTCAATCTGGTCACAGTTTACATTGCTCAGCTTTAAACAGAAATTTTCTTGGTGAAAACCTTTTCAAGTATGAGAGATTCCATTTTTGAATTGAAACAGCAGATGTTGTCCTGAGATTTAATATATTCTTTCATTCTAATCTACAACAAACTGTTTGATTTGACACTGCACGCTAAGTTATGTTTTTTATTCTATGTTGTGAGCTAAAAATCACTTAAAAAACCTGTCAATAGATGCCTGACAGCTTTATTTGTACCTGGTAATTAAGGGACCGAATTTGATGTCCAAATGGCTCTGGAAAATGTTACATTTTCTTTGCCAGATTTGTATTTTATTCTCTCATTATTCCTATTGTTTAAAGTATTCTCTATTCATCAAGAAAGAAACTGGCTACAGTTATTGGCTTGGGGTGAGGAGCTGAGTGAAGGGGATATTAGCACTACCTATGTTACCTTTATATGTTTTTGCCATATAAAGAGTCTCCCTAGAAGCAAGGTAGAAGTAAACAACCTCCCAACAGCTGAGCTAGACTCTCAGCATCTGTCGTGTGAATATCCACCAAGAAATACACAAGCTGTTAAAGGCAGATACATACTTCTCCATTTGGTCCAGCTTACTATGTTTTCAGATCCTTGCTGCTAACAAAAGTAGGTAATTGTTAGAACTCTGAAGCAGCTCATGGTGCTTTACATACACCGAGTTATCCCACATTTACAGTTTTGTGTGGATATACACATCTGTTTAGCACTATGCTCTTTCTGATAATTACCAAGAGAGGATCTTCTCCTCAGCATATCCTCCATGCAGAGAAGGTATTGGCAGTGGATTGTGAAGGAAGGAAGTACAGGAATATTCCTAAACCTACATCTCTTCTACAGAGGCAGTGGAAAGCAATGATAAGGTAATGTAATTTCAGGACAGTCTAGTGCTGTATAAGTTCAAGAAATCTTTCCAACACGTACTAAACTTAAAGCACTTTAAGAAAGGTCTTAATGGGCTAAGACACACTATTAAATACTTCCCTGAGTCAACCAATATCTGATCATTTAAATAAAATTCAGAATTCCATCAGCAGAGCCAGAATGCAAAACTGAAGTCAAAACCCACTTTGATAAATGTTCTACAGTCCAGACAGCTCTCCAGAGGGCAGCCACTTTCAAATGTCAGTGTCAGTCATGAGATGCAAAATACTTCCTTGCAGAAATGCCCTATCTGAATTAGCCATCCCTGGCAAAGGCTGGGCTTATTTTTACAGCAGCTGGGGGAGACATATTTTATCTATAGAGCAGGTGAAGCCCAGTGCAAAAATATTATCTTTCAGAAAGTCTACAGGCTTGAAGCAGAATGGCAGCTACTGAAATTGTTGCCAATGCAGCTCGATATGCTGGGTTCAGCTAAACCACACTTAGATAGTTTCATAAAGAGCAAGGTTGCTACCTGCCATCTTGCTACGTAAGTACTGGAGAAGAGCATCAATTCTGGCTGAGCTTGGTTCCTTAGCCACAGGATAAAGTATTTCTGTTAGTTCTGGTCTGTTCAGACTGACTGGAATATCTTGTTTCTTTCAATACGTTTTTAGCCCTTGAGACTACTCAAGTGCTTCAAAATACGTGGTTTGACTGGTCCGTATTTGCTTTAATAATAAATGCTGGATACTGGCAGAAATGCTATCAGTGTCATAATTTTAATCTCAGGACTGATAATATTGAAATAGTGACACTGAACATGTATACGTTCATTATAACTCCTTCGTCTTTTTCATCTGGGGAGAAATTATCCTTTTAATATCAACTCTCTTACATTCCTGATATATCTAGACCCATCTGTCTATCTGCTGTTAAAGACACATCAAAATAACAATACTGTCACCGATTGTTAAGGTACAACATTTTATATTTGTTTCTCCTATGAAAAGGCTGGAGGTGCAAGTTCTGTTTTAAATGTGATGCCAGTTTCACAAAGCTGATCTCTTCAATCTTGCAACAGCTCAAATTAAAATGTTCCCATGTAAAATTTTCAACTCTCCCGCAACTTTCAACGGAGGAAGAAAAGAAAGGGCAGTCTCAAATTTTCTGCCTGACTGGAGCACTCGATTCCTAGCTGTCTGGCTAACTCATTTAATTCAAGTACGCAAAAGGATGAGTAAGCAATAAACCATTTCAAATCAATCCATCTGGCAGTAGGTAAAATAGCTATAATGAACAACATGTTTACAGAGCACGTTTCCTACCCAGCCTAGTCATTTGCAGGATCCAGGCCACAGATGTCACAGGTTGTCTGAGAAGCATTAGATGCAAGGAGATGACTGTGTTTGAAAGGGGAGTTTGAGGATGATCTATGATGATGGATGTTTGCTGTTTGTGCACACTTCATTAGCTCAGTCAGTCTGGCTAGCACTCATGGGACTACATAGCTTACCCTACTGCCTGCTGATGGCCACTTGATCTGGGCTTCATAGGTGAACGAGCATATGTTTTTGGATGGATGATTTGCTTTATGATGACTAAGGAATGCACAAGGCATCCGTTATGGAACTGTCAGAAGTTGCTATGCCCTTTGGTACAGAAGCGGGGAAGAATGTATTGTAGTATTTCTCTCTTAGCAGGCAGAGGAAAGAAATAAAGTTTCCACTTAAAATATGGCAATTGTGTTCTGACTTCAGGTGCCCTAGGAACAAACAAGATCTTAAATCCACTCTTAACATGAGAAGCTTTGGATCTGCCTCAGCCAATGCTATCAGCTTAATGCCTTGTCATTATGAATCTTTGGATTGCCCTCAATGGGGACAAATGTATGTAAATAATAACAGGATTTGGCTTTGTGTATGTAGAATTATTAGGCAAATCAGTAGGAGCAGCAAAACCAACTAAGTAGCTGTCTGAAAAGCAAGAGCATGAAGTGCCCTACAATGACCCTGAACACGTGACAGTTAAATTCATAGCAAGTCAGAAGTTATACTGCAATTTTGCTAGCATACAGGTTAGCAAAGGTAAGCCAATTCTTTATTTTGTGAATGAGGAACAATGCTGCATTCTACAGTAATAACCAAATTCCTGGTGTAAATATATTTGAAAACATTTATTCAGGCAGGAACAGAAACAGTTGTTGGATTAACATCACATACCTTTCAGATTTCTAAGACAAAAAGGCACTCTACATAAATATATACTTTACAGTTGTATCTCTTTATTCTGAGTGACTGCTTCCAGGAAATGGTGCAAAGGAAGGTACAGTTTCAAACAGACAGCTCATTCAGGTTGCTTTGTGTAGCTCGAAATGTGCAAATAGCAAGAGAGCTGAGAATATTACAGTAAAACGGAATATTTCAAATGACAAAACAAAACCACTTAATATACTCAAATTACTTATGCACCATTTTACCTTGTCACCAAGCACCTTTGCAGACGACACCAGATAAAACACCAGATAACCAGTATAAATCAGAAGGAAAATGAGGCTGCAGATCCATGGAACAAGCAGTTCAGTAGTAAAGCAGTTTTAAAAATGTGCTCCTGCTTCCTTCCCAGCTCTCCTTTCCCTGCATGCTTCTTCCTTCTGTTATCTTGCACATGGGAAGAAAGGCAGAGGTAGATGGGATTGCGCAGACTGGAGAAGAGAGGGCTCTGGGGAGATTTCATTGTGGCCTTCCAGTACTTAAAGAGAGCTTATAAAAGGGAGAGAGATGGATTTTTTATATAGTCTGATAGTGATAGGAGAAGAAGGACTGATTTTAAACTAGAAGAGGGGAGATTTAGGTTAGATATTAGGGGGAAAAAATTCACTCAGAGGGTGGTGAGGTGCTGGAACATTTCACCCAGAGAAGCTGTGGGTGCCCCATCCCTGGAGGTGCTCAAGGCCCAGTGAGACGGGGCCCTGGGCAGCCCCACCTGATGGGGGGCAGTCTTGCCCACGGTAGGGGGTTGGAGCTCAGTGATCTTTAAGGTCCCTTCCAACATAAGCCATTCTGTGATTCCATGATGATTACTTCATTTTAACAAATTCAACATAAGAGCTAAACTGACAAAATGCTCCAAGCTTAAGCACTACTGAAGTATTTGTACAAATACTTGTATAAGTATTGGAAATATTCAACCTTGAAATGAAGTTAACTATCCTGGTAGAAATTTCTTATACCAAATAGCTCCCTTATTCTACCCATATTTTTTAAGCTGGGATAGCTGCAATAGAAAACACTCTTATTACCAGTTGAAAAACAGAGTTAATAAAACCATGATGTGCAGAAAAAGCCTCAGGATGTTCTTCCATGCTTATTTTGAAACACCTCCCTTCTCCTTGCTTTGGTGTTACAGTACACACTCTGCAGCACTGGGCACCTCTTCAGACCTAAGTGGGAAGCTAGTGAGGCAGTAGTCCCAGCTGGTCCTCAGCATGCTGAGCACATGGGTGCTCAAAGCCCCCTCAGGCCAGCTCTGAGCCTGGGCCGACTCTGGAGAGTGCCCCTGCTTCTGAGTTAGCACTGCATCTCACAGAGCCCTGACAGCACGAGAAACACTGAGGTGTTACCATAACACAGGCCATCACCGTTTCCTGCTTTAAATCCTACTATTGACTAATTAAAAAAAAAATAAAAATTAATAATGCTTACATTAGATGTGAATGTAGGCTGACCTGTAATCCAATAAGTTACGTCACTATAATTTCCCATAAACCTGTAAGAACCACAAAACATAGATCGTTCTTCTATATTAGTTACATGGAAAAGAACTAGAACGATGCTTAAATTTTTGTTTGTACCTATGCACATAGTGTTATTTTATTTTTATCATGGGCCTTATGAATGCACCGTTACTTCCTTTCTCCTTTGCACTGCTTCATAGCTTTAAACTGACAGCTCCTGGAGGAGAGAGACAGCTTGTGACATGTGTATAGAATCCAAGATTGATATGGGTGTGCGTCCATTCATTATAATGACTAAGAAAGAATGAAGATTGACAGTTCAATCACTCATTAATGAAGACTTGCTGTATTCTCATTCATGAATGTGTTAGTCAATTAAAAAACATTTTTGAAGGATATTATTATTATTAAAGTTTGGTTAAGTACTTTTCCCTTACTTGACAGTGTAGAAAAATCTCAATCAATAAACAGAATTTTAACTAGTCTAAAAAGTACCATAAAATTGCTGGTATGTATCTTTTTCTTTTTTTCCTCTAGAAAATACATTTTCTATTACAGGCTGACATGAGGCAGGACTTAAATATATGTTTGCTGTAGTTTTGCAGGTAGCTGGAGGTTGGGCCGGTCCGTGCTCCTGTGAGGCAGTGGCACACAGCACCAGTCACTGGGGGAAGCCAGAGGTGCCCTACGCTTCCATGGTACAGTATGTTGTACGTTGTGTGAGAGCAGCCCACCACCCCTGCGGGTGCATGGAGCCAACTCACGGAAAAGAGAGTTGCTACCTAAAGGCATCTCTGCACGCATGCAGCCTAAATGAAGCAGTCACAGGACCACGCTGAATCTCGTCTCCTTACAACTATTCCTCTTCCAAATTCTTTGGGCACCTCTTCAAGCAAACGCTTTCTCTCCAGTGTAAAGATTTGGTTTCATTTGTACAATTTGTGGTTCGAACGGCTTCACGCCCATTTGTTTCCTTGATCTTGTTGCCAAGTAGGATTCATTTGTCCGTTCGAGTTATCGCCTGTTCATGTTCTACAATAAGACGGCAATCTCCTGTCCCTAAAAGGCTCTTTTTTGGGGGGGGAGCAGTGAACAAGCTATATTTTCCCACAGTTTGACTGTGAAACTGGTAATTGTCTGTTTCAAGCTGACTGTGAAGTGCAGATATAGACAGTCTTCGTATTTAAAAAAAAAATCCTCTTGGTTTGGCTGATTGGGTGGAGAGAAGGTTTTGTTCCCATAGCAACATCTAGCACTGAGCCCGCAGAAATGAGGCTGCCTGGAGGCACGTCAAACATGCTGCATTTAAAGAGCCGCTTGCGCTCCACAATGTGTTTTTGTTGATGACAATTACTTAGCAAACGCCAGGGAAACAAAAAGAAAAACCTTTAAATCCCAATACATCAAACTTAAGCCTGCTGATACTAGATATGCTGCGGAGCATCACTCGAACTCTTCTTGGAATATGCACACAGGGAAGAACCTTGAAGCTTCACTATCGGCTGTTGAATAGACACCACGACTTTAGGCAAAAATCAGTCCAAAGCTTTGGTGGCACTTTTGTATAGAGTTCTTCTCCCACCTTCATCTGAGACAGCACTGAACGTGGTGCTGTGAAAACTAGCGTGGAGGGAAGCGGCGAGGAGGCTGGGGACCAGAAACCCGTGTAGGAGGCTGTGTCTGAGATACAGGGTAGCAGCAGGAAGGGCTGCTGGACACTTCCAGAGTGGTGAGATGGGAGGGAGGAAAAAGTCTTCCCCAGTACAGGCAGGTGCTGCAGGAGGACACCAATGGAAAAGGAGTGGAGGACAAATCCAGTCTAGGTCCAGGTTTTTGCACTTCATAGTGCAAAATTTGACCATGCATTAACAAGGATGGTGTTTGTGGCTAAAGAAGAATGAATTGAACTTTGGTGATGGCAGAGGAACAAGGCAAGGAACAAAATTAACTTCAGGATTTTTATTCTTTGTAAAATAGTAGGAGAGAAGGACAGGTCACAACAAATTCAAAGGAGTCTTTAAGGGGGACGAATGAGCCCGCCCTTCCTCTATGGCTGCCATCTACCTGTGCTTTGTCAACCAAACACTCTCACTCACCACAAGTCCTGTTCAGACAGAAATAGAAAATTCTGCACGTTTATCCCAGATCTCATTTTGAGAGGGACACAGATGAGTGGCACAGTGTGCGTGTCAGTACAGAAGCACAGTAGTTGTGTCCAGGAAAACATGATGGAAAGTCACCCAGGAACACAGGACCACAAACGAAATAGAATCCATGTTATGCTATTTTATTAACTATATTGTTCATACATAGTGATATTTAATGGGATATTTAATTTTCAATTCACTGAATTCTGTGTCTAACTTGGCACACCGATAAGCAAAATAATGACGTGAGGATTATCAGCGTTATTGGTACGTACACAAGAGGGAACAAATTGAAAGAGCACCACGTATTGTAACAGTGTTATTGGTGACTTAAAACTGTAAAAGGGTCCCAGTATTAGAAGGCAGTCAGTTGCTACCCAAAGTTTTTGGAGGCAGGACAACAAAAGCAAAGTGGTATCAGGAGTGGTTGTTGACGTAAGTTCTTAATTAGCACTTTGACCTCAATATGGTGCCTATCATCCACCCTAGCAGGGTATACTGTACCTCCCCAAGGCTGGTGGAATGTTGAGAGCCTGCTTTTAGGCTTCAGATGCCCTGCTTAACTAAGAACAAAAACCTTCCCAAGAGAGAATGTCAGTTTGCTGAAGAGTTTGAATTCATTGCTGAAGGCCCTGAATTTATTGCCAGGTATCAGAAGGAAGACACTTCAAAAAGTCAGAGAGAAGAAGACGCAGGCATGGTCCTTCTGAATGCTGCTGCCCTTCTGTTACCCTCAATCCAACTTTAGCTGAGCTGACCGGGGCTGGAGTATCTGGTTACAGTTTGTGATCAAGCGGCACTATCACACATAAGGAAAACTCTTCAAAGACCAGCAAACTAGCATGGCTTTATCAAAACAAGCTCAAAAATAACAGTGCAGTATGAATTTTGGAGGAGGGAGTATATCTGAGTACAGAGAAACCAACCAAAGGTCTATTTCTGGAGACCTTGGATCAAACTCACTAAATCACACACTGCTTCATGCCCAGAGCTCCTCTGAAGAGGCCCCATAATGCACGAGCGTGATAAATGAGCTGAGACTGTAGGAGAGTGGCACACGGGGTGACATAGGAGTGGGTGTGTTGGGGAGGAACAGAGAGAGCTGACAGTAACACAGGGGCAGAAGAAAGGGTGGGTGCCAAGAGCTGTGTGCAATCAGAACTGACAGAGACCACACAAAAACGACAGTGATGGGATGAAAGAGTGGAAACATAAGCAGTGCTGAAGCGCTGAAATGATGTTATCTCAGACAGGGCAAGACAAGTCAGCAAAGTTAATTATTTGCTGCTGGTTGGCCAGATGGCCCTGCAGGTTTATCAAAAGTCCTCTGCCCACTGCGTTTCTCTATAGGTCCGCAATCCAAACATTTCTCCTACTGTAAAACGCTTGTGCTTTCCAAATAAAGGGATGGACTTAAACTGCTGTTAAAAAGAAAAAAGAAAGAAAAGAGAAAAGAAGGGAAAAAAAAGGGATCTACAATACAAGGAGACAGCAGCATTCCTGCTGTTATGAGAGAACAAATGAAAACGCACCCTGAGGTGAGTGATCTGGTGGGTGATCTAATACAGCTTTTGAAAGATACGGACATCAAGGTCTATCTCCAGGGCAAGCGGGTCAGCACTGCACTTTGAGAGGACAAAAGCTTGGGTCTTGGAGTGGGGAGCCAACAGCCTGTCATTGAAGGTCCCCGGCGGCTGCTCTGTGGGAACCCACGTTTGGGAAATGACCTTAGATAGTGTCTGGACCGTCAGGAAGGACAGACTGCTATGAAACCTGCTCTGAGATGCGAAACTCTCCTAGTAGATACAAAGTGGTGGTACTGAGGAGTGTGGTTGGGGTGCACTAAGAATCACATGCCTGAAAGTCAAGCATTGCAACACCCACACTTTGGAATTCCAACTCTCTTTTAATTATACTTAAAGGTCTTTGTAAAGGAAATGAATGGAGACCACACATCTTTTAATGAGTGTGACTGCAGATAAAGCAAACCAAACGCCCAGAAGGGTTACCCAAGAATTGCCTACAGCCCAGGATTATTGCTGATGTTCATACTCCTCTCGGTTACCCAGTTTCATTTATAGGTAAACCAGTAATTTGATAAATCAGTCCTCATGCAGTAAAGAAAGCATCTGGAAGAAAGGAGAGCAGAATGAGGGTAGCAGCAGATACATGAAGAGCAGGGTGTCCTTTACTACTTCACATCAGGCAGCAGACAAGGCTGATCAACAGCTGTGGCAGGCTTTATTCTTGCCAGTGCCACAGATTTTAGCGAACAGTCCTCTACACAGACCACACAAGCATCGGATCATAGCTGCAGTACAGAAATTTTGACAAGATAACGGCTCCTTCATTATCAACAGACAGGAGAAAGGGAAGAAGCAACCTGAGCAGGCGAGCAGAAGCACGGTGGACGCCTGTCCCATCGGACCTAGGGAGGTACCTAACACACAACTTAGCGGGACACCAGCTCGAGCTCAGCGGAGCCCGGCAAGTTTGAGCTGAGCACATCACCTACGGGGCAACATCTGTGGCACGTTTTCAATTAAGAGCAGCTCGGAACTCCGACAGCGCACCGCAGCTTGTAGGGAGAGTGAATCGCAGCTGGGACCGGCGTTATCTCCTTCGGGTCAGAGCCGTTTTGTTACAGGAAACCGCTCCAGGAACGCTAGCACCGCGCTCGGCGTTGAACACACGAACGGAGCGGTTCCCAGGGCCGGATCCGGGCACGACCGCGGGGCCATCCGCCCGACCTCCCCGCGGCGGGAACCCGCCCCCCGGCTCTTGCCCCCACCGGCCGGCGGGAGGGGGCCGGGCGGAGGGGGGTGTCAGTCCAGCTCTCACTACACCAAATTAGAGTAACTGTGTAGTATTATATAGCAAACACAGCAGATCTTTGAATGTGTCATGGGTTTTTTCCTGTAAACAGTTGGAATAGAAAGTGACTGATAATTAACCGAGCACTGTGTCAGTGGTTTTGAATTCACTCTACTACCTGGGTGAGCTTATAAATAAAAGAAGAAGCTATAAAAACAAATAGGTCCTATTCACATACACAAGGCAATCCCAGAAGATGCTGCTAAAATGAAACAAAGAGCTAAATAATTTTAAAAGCTGGATTTTATTTATTTGGGCATAGCAGGATAAACAAGGTGGAGAATGTATTGTGCTGATTCTCAAAATTGCATCACAGGAGCAATAATCAGCCTTTTAATTACTTTCCTCTGTAGTCAGCTTAGATCAATATCAACGTCTCTGTTTGTTTTATTTGAATTCTATTATTTTTCTTTTTTTTTTTTTTTTTTTTGAGGGAGGACATTGCGTGACTGTGCAGGTACTGGAACGGAGAAAAGATCTTAAGGGTTTGGCAGGTGAAAGCCAAATGCCTGTTGGAAGTGACACGTATGCACCTCCTCCCCAGTGTTTCTGAAATAAAGAGGAGATTTGCGGTGTATATATTTTTGACAGGACAACAAAAAATAAGACCTGAATAAATGAAACTGTGACTTGTTTCCACCTGCAAAGGGGGCCTCCCCAGACTGAGCAAACTGGAAGTGACTCATATTCACAGTCAAGGAATAATAAGGTTCTTATAAGAATTGCCTACCTAATCATCAGGGATCTGGACTTGACAAACCAGGCCTGCATTCCTAAAATAGGTTTTATATGCCAATGTCAAGAGTGTAAAAACAGGAAAAAGAGAACCACCTAAAAGATATTTTAGCGTAGGCCTTCTGTTTGTCCCCATTAGCTAATTCCACCTTCCAATTTGGTGGCAGCATGCAACAGATCAGAAATTTCTGCTGTATGCCTCATTTTCCTAAGTACAGAGGGCATTTAACTGGAAAACCAGGTTCTCCTCCCAGGGACATGCTTAGCATCCCATTCATTTAAGTGACTTTAATTAAGCTCCACAAATGAAAAACAAAAGGTCAGAGAAGTCTAAGGAAAGGAATGAACTTTAGGTGCATCTGATCCAAAAGCCAAACAAACAAAACCTCATGCTTGCTCAGCCTAACCTTACTGAGCTCACTAGACTTGCTGAACTGACTTGCTGTCTGACCTGAGAGTTGCCTTGGTGCCCGCATGCCCAAGCATGCCACAAAGCACTGGTCTAAGTAGTTTTGGGGCTTAGCTCTAGTCTACAACATGCTGAGATTCAGAGTTTGACAGAGCAGAATGGTCTGATGCAGAGGTTTCAAAGGGCACTGCCACATACAAATCTAAGACGTGTGTTGCAGACAGGAGACACTCATTTTCATACTGCCTCGATGAGCATTTATAAGTCTGGTGGAATGAATCCTAGACCCTAATGCCTACAACTGAAGAATTCAAGAGCTACACTGGAAGCATCATCTAAGACCTCAGCTGGATCTGTCCCCTTGTGCCACTATAAATTAATTATTTTATTTACAATAGGAATATGCACATAGAAAATATAAACTTTAAGCAGCTGGGTCATACTGGCAATTTATTCCGACAGCTACAAGCAAATGAAAAAAAGTCAAGACTTACTTTCTGCTCTGTTAAAATGTTAGCTGTACTGTATGGAGATGTCCCATTTTGCAACACTGTAAGCAAAATGCTCTTTCTTGTATAGGACTTCTGGCTGGAGAACAAGTGCAACAGGAAAAACAGCAATGTAAACAATTCCATTTAACTACATTTGTCTGGGCAAACTCACAGAAAAGTCTGGACAAGCTTTTGCTCTCAGAGAGATTCTCAAGCTGAGGGCCAGAGTGCCAAGATTTCATTACTCTTATGCTGAAAGAGTTGTCACTATGCTGAAAAAAAGTTGGAAACCTGCATCCAAATATTGAAGATTAATTTGTACTTAATACTACAGTCCTCCATTGGCAAAGAGAGAATGAACTAGGTGATGTAATAACTATTTTCCATCTCAAAGTTCTACTAGGCTGTATATTTTCTTTGATAATTATTGTGATTTCTTTTAACGACTTGAAGAGTGCCTCAAGCTTTGGCAGAGAATTGCCTTTTGTTAATAGCAGCATTATTAATTATAATAATTGCATATTTCAATAAATGTTTTCTGCAATGGTATATTTTGGTGTTCCTCCATGAAATTTCCAGCAGTTCCTATTTTAAGCTTGGTGAGAAATTGCTCGAGACTATGTCTTTTCCCAACATTCTGTGAAGACCTGAATGGGCACACAAAATGGAAGTCCAATTTTGTTTCAGAACTTGACATCTTCTCAAAATGCAGGGTGTCTGCTGCTTGGGAAGTTCATTTTTTGTTTGCTTTCAAAATAGAGTTCTGAAACAGACCTAACTTCAATTTCAGACTTTTGGAAATTTCTTGCAAACTGGAAATTCCAGGAGACTAATTAAATAAATACACAATAACTAATTAACTGAATAAAAAAGCTGGCAAGAAATTTCGGGGTTTGCTTACTGTACTTTTCCTCATGGGATCAAGTATGAACAAACGCAGAAGTGTTGTTATAGCCTCCTCAAATAGGCCAGATGATACAGCTTTAGTGACTAAGTCTTGTTATACTGACCTAAAGGATGAAAGAATACCATGAAAAAAAGCCAAAGGATCTTAAATATCTGCAATGACAATTAGGTAAGAGAGCAGGAAGGACTGTCGTAAATACTGTAGTAGGTAAGGGATGCCCCATGCAAGCATCCAAAATCTAGTGGCAGTGCAATGTGCTTTGTCCGGCTCTGGTAGTATCATTTAGAGCTTTTGATTGTGGATAGGTATTTGCCGTACTATTAAACATGAAGTGCAAGTTTAATAGCTCCCTTCTTCTGTTTTGTCATGTGAAATAGAAGGAAGCAGAAACTGTGCCATGATTCTGCATTCTCCTTATGGGTAATCATAAGAAACACAAATTAACAGAGCAATAATTTTTCTATCTCACTGTTGAACTGTAATACAGGATTTAATGCAACTTATGCCTTATATGCCTGTTATGGAGAGATCTGTAACACAACTCAGAAAACCGATAGAAAAAATACCGTTCTAACGGTAAAGTATTCCAATCTGAGACAATATACTGAAATACAGGAAAATGAATGTTTGTGAAAAGAAGAATCCCTGTGTCAGATATGATTAACTATATGCAGATAATGAAGCTGTGACTCATGGATGAAAGAGGTTGGATGTGCTTAACAGCTGTTTTTCTTCTATATTTGAAAAGAGGCTGGAAGTTGTGTCCATTACAAACCATGTTGTGGATGAAATAGAGAAGTTACCATATGTAACTGCAGAGGAGGGAAGGCAACATCTGCTGGAGAACTTGCATCTAAAAACCATAAGGAAATTAGCCAAGATCTTTGAAGGCCCATGGTAAATTTTTAGCAAAGCTTGGAAAACTGAAGGAATTCCTGAGGATTTAAAAACTCTTGGTACTGGTCTGGTGTTTGAAAATGATGAAAGGAATGTCACAGGTAGCTATCAGATAATTATCCTGACAGTGTTGGTTAGAAAATACAGGGCCATGGGTTTTGGACTGCAGAACAAAGAATTAGAAGCTGTAAGTATTTTGGTTGGAAGACAGGTTTTGTTTGTTGTCTTTTGTTCTGAAGCTGGCAGACAATGGTAACTGTACTGATGTCACATACTTGGATTTCTCCAAGGCATTTGACTTTCTATCAATTACATTTTGACTAAGAAACATGAATTATATAAAATTAACACAGCATAACACATAACAGATATGTCATAAAGTGGCTCCTGGAGTGATCTCAAGCAGCTGTTACAAAGGAAAAGCAGATCTGTTTCCAACACTGACTCTTAAGCTGGCACTGCAGTGTTCAGTATTTGCATTAACAACATCGATGACCATACAAAGTGTTTTCACTTTGGGAAACCCAATACAGGCAGCATCAACATAATTGCCTGCCTAAACAGTCACAATCCCATAAAATGTGTTTCAGTACAGACATGCACGAGACCTCTAGAAACAAAAACGCAAAGAAACAATTCCTTCCACAGGATGGTGGACTTCACCCTGAATACCCTCTGCCTTGTGTTAGACCCTTAACAGAGCCTTGCTGTCCTCGGTACTTTCCACGGTCAGTGGGGAGAGAGAGGCATCTCCTGAGGCTCGCTCCAAATATAGTCAAGTTCTGACCAGTGTTTATTAACTCTTTGGTTATAAGCTTTTTATAAACCTTTGATTATTTAGCCTTTTAGTCATACTACCAACTTAGATGCAATCAGGAGCCATAGTTGGGGGATATAAAGTAAGATGAGATGTGTGCAGTTCTGGGCCTCACAATTTAAGAGTGAAGTCAAGGTACTCGAATGGGACCAGAGAAGAGCAACAAAGCTGGTGAAAGGGCTGGAAGGCATGTCCTATGAGGAGCTGCTAAGAACTTTGGGTTTGTCTAGTTTGGAGAAAAGGAGGCTGAGGGGCGACCTCATTGCTCTCTACAGCTTCCTGAGGAGGGCAAGTGCAGAGGGAGGTGCTGGTCTCTTCTCCCAGGTACCCAGTGACAGGACACATGGGAATGGTTCAAAGCTGCATCAGGGGAGGTTTGGACTTGACATTAGGAAGCATTTCTTTACCGAGAGGGTGGTCAAACACTGGAACAGGCCTCCAGAGAGGTGGTCGATGTCCCATGCCTGTCAGTGTTTAAGAGACATTTTGACAATGCCCTTAATAATAGGCTTTAACTCTTGGTCAGGCCTGAATTGGTCAGGCAGTTGGACTACGTGATTGTTGTAGGTTCCTTCCAAGTGAAATATCGTATTCTATTCTAATTCTATTCTATTCTATTCTATTCTATTCTATCGACCATTCTCCATGGAAAAAGGGGCTATAAGAAATATTTAACAATTTTGAAAAATTGAATCTCAGAATAGGGCAGTGACAAAATAGCACCTGTGATCCTGGGAAATAAAAAGGAGAATATCCTGTAAAGACTGGGAAATACCATGGCTGTCCACACAGCTTTAACAAGGCTGTTACTGTGATACAGATACCAAGCCTGGTCTGAAGTCCAGATTTCAAGAAGAATGTGGAAATACCAGTGTGGTTATAAATGGGACCTAAGGGTCGGAAGGCAAACCTTCCCTAAGGGTTAAGATGTACTTTTTGAAATCAGTGAAGAGAACAGGAGAGGTCATTCACCCCATACGCTAGTGTGTATGATGAGACCTGATAGTGGGATGCTTTCCAATCTTGTTGCCAAAGGCTTAACAAGAGGTAATGGCTTCAAGTTCAATTTAGGCAAACTTGACCTTGACATTAGATGCATTTTCCTAGCAGTAAGGATAGTTAAGCACTAGAAAAGCTTACCTAGGATGACAGTGGCTTTAGAGTCTCTTAAATATGGTAAGAAATATTGCTAAGGATATGCTTTAATCCAGAAACTGGATTCAAGTGTGAGGGTTAGTCTGGTGACTTCCTGAGGCTAGAACCAGTAGATCTAGGAACTACGTTTTTTCTCTCTCTCCCCTTATGAGCCATGGTGAAAAACAGGAAACTAGGCATTTAGCTCAACATAGAATAGAACAGAATAGAGTAGCGTAGAATAGAATAGAATAAAACAGAACAGAACAGAATAGAGTAGAACAGAATGCTGCTTCAGCCATGCAAAACTGAATAAAGAAGAGAGACCCACAGGTGGTGGTGGAAATAAGTGACTTAAATCATGTTGTAATTTAGAGGGCAAAGTCTTCAATGGACTAGTGCTGGAGTCCTCTGAATGTCACTCTAATAAACACATACTGTCATTATGAGTGATTTTTGGCTCGCCAGTGTTTTGTGAGGTAATGGTCTGCGTAATGGTTACACATGAGCAATCACGATAAAGGAAAACACTTAATACATCATCTTACATTGCCCACAATCTATGGCTGAACATTAGCTCATCTCATCCAATGTGATGCACCCGGGACTCTGAATTACTGTTGGAATGAGCTTGAGTGAGTATTTTGGAAGCCCCAAAAGATCTGCTCTCTGAACTCATACCGTACTCTGAATACTCTCCTCCTGGGCATCCTTTGCATTGCCCAAACCTGATACATTTTAACGGCTATTAGCAAATGAAACAGATCTAAAATTGAGAAGAGCATTTGCACAAAGTGGAGATCAAGAGGTTTACTTCTGGTCTGTCCTGGCTATCACAAAATATTTGCTTCAGTTTAGGTAATATTGGGCAAGAAGCTGGCAGCAGTGAAAAGTCCAGCAAGGCCAGTTCTACTTGACGGAATTTTTGAAGTAATGGATTTATTTATTTATTTATTTATTTTAAATCTGGGTTTGGGATGTGAAAGAGCACAGCACTGCTGAAGCCAGCTGAGCTCCTGCAGGCTGTGCCAGCAGAGGAGCTGGTCAAAGGACAATAGAGAGAGTCCTTCTGAGAACCACCAGCTGCTGCTCAGGTAACAAGTCCCTCTGCTGCTAGGTGCTCTGAGCATGACAGTAAAGCAGGGGCAGGCTTTGTGTTAAAGCTGGTATGTTCTATACAAGTGTGGAACATCTTTCTGTTATGGGTAGCTTGTTAAGTTTTATTTTCTATAAACTATATCAACTCACTTCAATTGCATTGGGTTTTTTTAATTATTTATTAATTGAGTCATGTCCACCTGCTGGACTATTTTGCCTGGTATTGACATCAGGATGACACATCTATAATTATCCAAGTCACTCCAATTACCCTTTTGAAGCGTTGGCAGAATGCTTGGGTGCGTGGGGGACAGTGTTATTAATTCTGTTGCTGTTAAAATATGGCAGATGTTTCAGATTGCTCCTCAACTTTTTGTTTTACTACTCTATTGTTCAAGAGATCTACATCTGTGAATTAAGAAATGCCATTTGTTAGTTTTCTTAATTACTGATACGGTAGAAAGCATTTCATCCTCAGAGGGTGGTATGATGATATAATGGAAGAAGAGGATTTAATGACTTATTGTGGGTTTTCGTGCATTATGAATAACTTAAAGTGAGATGTTCAGACATCTCTATAAGGTATAGTTTTTCCAAATCTACTGGAAAGCCAGAGATCTTAGAAATTTACTTCCCCTCTATTTTTATTCTGTATTCTCAGTGGTTGTCCAAGGTGTGGGGATATCAGCAGTCCAAAAGATAACATGTCAGCATTAGATGTTGAATGAGGACGTACAAGGAATACTCTGGAGTGATGGTAGGTCATCTCAAGACATTTTCAGAAAGTGTTAAAATTAATTTGTATTTCAACTTCAGTCTTCCAAAATGGCTGGGTTATAGCTATAAAACTTAACATCTCTTATGTATCGTTACCAGTCATTAGCAAATGTCACCTGTCATGTTTTCCAGTTCCCGCATTACAACGTGCATTTCTGCTTTTCAATGACTGCGAATTGCCCCTGTTCGATCCTGAACTGTTGAGACAGCTGGCGGGAACATCCAAGATGTCAATTATCTCATATGTTTGGCAGATGGACAAGACTTTTTCCAGAAGACCTTTCTGACAGACTCTTAGTGAAGCTGTCATATCCCCAACTTGACCCTCATCCTTACTACATTTGCTTCTGTCAGAGGACTTCGCTATGTATTTTCGTAATTACTTTCCACAACTTATCATATAACTCATATTCTTAGCGATGAACTGTGAAATATAACAGATGGGATTGCAAACCCCCAAAATACCAGGAAGCAGACATTCTCCATGGTTGCTATATAATCATGCAGGGATGTTAGTGACATGTGAAATAGCTTGAGACTTGCAAATCTTTCAAGAACACCTGCAAAAGGGGTGCTGATTTTTTGTTTAAAAAGTAACATGAATCTCCACAACTGTTACCCATATTGGGCTGTAAATTCAACCCTTTGATTTTAAAAAATGACCTTAGGGAGAACTGACCACCAGAAAACTTCTGAGCCATGTAAAGCACAAACTTGAAACAAAAAAAGTCTAAAATAAAAGTCATTGATGGCTCTGCATTGGTTTTCGCACCCAGTGAGAAGAAACAATCAAGTCGTACCACTCTTGATTATTATACTTGTGCTTGCAGAGGTGCCAGTTTTGTACCTTTCCTTTGGGCATGTCCCAGTAATAATGAGCATGACTAATGGCACAGAAATTTCACCTTTATGAAAAGCCTTGAGGTCACCCCAAGTTCTCCTCTGCACCAAATATTATTGGTGTGCACAGCACCTATCCTGCACTTAACTGTATGTGAAATATTCTAGGCATCTAGAGAAAGTACATACACTTGAGACTGGTTTTGAAAACTCATTAGAATAATATCCAATTCATATTTTTAAAAGGAATGTTTACCTGAGGCTCCTGGCCAAATTCCAATCCCGCTAATTATGTTTTACTGAAATAAATTATCACCTGCAGTTTTACTTGGACAGAGTATAGTTTTTTGGTTCTTGCTCCATTTGGGTAAGTAGAGTTGCTTTGGGGTGTTAGCCCTTGTTATATTTCACTGATCGGTATAAATCAGGGATGACTTTGCCTGGGAAACACAGACCAGGATGCTTCAGACCTTGGTCATATCTGGATGGGATATTCAGGCTGTTTTGCAGCTGAGCAGGCAGAACAGGTCCCTTGAGGACTGACTCTGGCCACAGTGATTGGTGTATTCAGCAGGTTAAGGCCCCAGTCCCAAATCATATTCTGCTCTGCAGATTCTTGGGCATATATCATTTCTGCTTAGGACCTGGTCCTGATGATAGTTACGTGTGGAATCAATTTTATCTACATGCTTTCTCCTGTTAACTAAATGGAATTAATCACATGAATGTAGTTACGCCTGGGTTTGAAGTATGGGCTTCTATGTTTCTAAAGTGACTTGGGATGCATTTTTCACGCTTCTGCTTTTTAACGTTAAGTAGTGTAAAAATCATGCTTCTTCAGCAATACTTTAATGCCTCTTAGTAGTAGTCGCTTCTGATTTTTTCCATTGCAGAAAACAGTTTTTATTATGATTTCTGAAGACCAGACCTAAACATATATTTAGTTTCACTTACAAGTTCCCAAACACTATAAAACTGTAGAAAATTCACTAAGAAAATATTTATATTCACATACTGGCTGTATAACACAAATATTTTGTCACCATTAACATTCCATGGCAGCTTAAAAATGAAAATGCATACAATATATTTATTTCCAAAGTGCTGAATATATTCCTTTTCAAAATATTTTCAAAGACATTATAATTATTAGGATGAATCACAGAATTTCTTTGCCTTTTGGGTTAGCCAGAACCACTATATTTATTCTCTCTTGCTTATACTGGTAATCAAATTTTTGGCTGTTCTCCAGAAATGTTCACTAGCCTGAAGAGGGGGCAGTGAACAGGACAGCAGAAAACTGGCATCTTGGAGTATTTCTGCTTGAGGGGTTGTTGAACACCGCCCTTCGGCTTATGGCCAGGTACGACTGTGAACCAGTCCGGAGGCTCTGCAGGCCTCTCAGCATAGCTCCGGGCATCATCTAATACAGCCTATACCAACTGTGGCACACTGTTGTGCTAATACGGCTCCTACACTGTGTGAACTCGGAGGCTGTTTCTCACCAGCTTGGAGCAGAGTACAGCCATTCTTCCTGCAGCCACCTGGAGAGAGACCCCTCCAGACTGCCCGTAGCCAAAAGGAGCTTGCATTCATTTCTCTCAAAATGTCTCCTTTGCCGTAACTTTCAAACAATGATCATATGTGACCGCCTGCACTGAAGCGGTCGTAAGCTAGAGTTTGGCACGTGGACTAGGTGTCAGGACATGTGGGGGGTTTGCTGCTGCCCTCCTGATGGTCCCGGGCAAGCTGTGCCTCATTTTGTCTATTTGTTTCTTTGGCTTTGCATTGAGGCTAATTACACTTCGTGTTTGTTCTCATCTCTGAGATCTACAGTCTTCTGCCGGCAAGTCGTATAGTGCAGTGATGAGCGTGAGGAAGTCCTTGGACAGGCAACCGTGGGACACTTTCCCTTCCCACCCTTGTGCCTGTGAAGGAGCTTGTCTCTATGCCACCGCCATATCTTTGACCCCCTCCAATGAGTTGCATATGATTGACTGTTGCCCATAACAAATCCAAACTACCTGCTGAGGACTGGTTATTTTCCACAGCCTACAGCCCAACAGTCAGAATCTAGTTACAGTTAAGAGTAGGATAAAAGCATCCTAAACCCTGTTTAGCTTAGGTCATTATTGCCCAAACCCAGGTTTGATCCAAGATGAAAGTTCAGCTTGCCTGCTTTCTAAAACTGCATGTGCTTAAGTTTGCTAGATTCCTCCCTAATTAACCTGAAAGGTCCCCAGGCATTTAGGTTTTGCCACCCACATGTGGTCAGGAGCATCTGTTCCTGGTGAATTACTTCTACCTGCAGGTAAACAGACACCTGAATGCTGTTGGTATTCCCTGGAAAAGTCTCCAGGCTCACTTATGGTAAAAACTGCAGTCAGTGTCATTAGTAAGGGTCATTCTTGCTGTTTTGACAGATGCAATGTTAGGTAGTTTCACCTCTTTGCAAGACTTCTTCCTTCTCTTTACAAGGAGGGGGAGATTTCACTTTTAAGTATAAAAGAGGATTTAGGCTTATCGAGTAAGTTCCCGAGGCTTGCAGACTGAGATATTCTTGCTGACTCCATATCTGGTTTTCTACTTCTGCACTGAAGCCAGGTCACTGCAGTGTCAGGCATCCAAGAGTCTTGGAGCTGTGAAAGCAGTTATGTCAGAGCCTAATTCTAGTCTAGAGACTCAATTGCTCAGCTGAAGCTGCTAGAAATTTGTTCTTGAATTTTTAGGAGTTATTGTTCTTTTCCAAGCGAGACTTTGTTCTTCATCCAATATCTTATGTGACAAGCACATGCATCCAAGGGACTTGGAATGGAGCTCCGGCTCTGCAGCGCACGTGTTGCTTGTAGACATACAGAGAGCCATTCCTACCAAAAGTGTCGGCACAAGCGCTCTGAGCAAGGGTATCAAGGTTCACTGCGGGTGATGCCATCACTGTGCTGCTGCTGCTACTGCTATTACCATCCTCTTTCTTCCTGGAGTTTTAGGAATAAAATCAGAGCAGCAAGAATCTGTCATAATCAATAAAGATGGCAGAGAAGCTCTGAAGGATATGAGTACAAGAGTAATAAATTTCAGGCAACTCTCAGTTATCTGCACATGTTGTATCCAGATTGAGGATTATGTGAGTCAGGACCACAGGGTCATATAAGCTGATTCAAGGTCGAGTCTGCTTTAGTAGCTCAGTATTAGCAATCCCTGAACACAAATATGCTGCTTCTTAAGGACAGCTCGTATGCAGGAGCATTGTAGCCACTTCAGTGTGTCCTACAGTCCAAACTAATAGAACTTGCTGAACATGTACTAATTCAGGGTAGAACCAGCTCAGCTGCCCCTGCTTTTTATCCTTGGAATCCAAACAAGTACAAAATATGACGCATGCTACACAACCAGCTCAGACCTAGCAGGGTTTATTAGCCTTGCCTGACCCAAGTTACCTTTTTATACTCATGTTATTCTGTAGCCAGTTTAAGAACCTCTCCTCGTCCTCAGAGTGCTGGAAAACATGGATACAGAGGCACCAGAGAGGTTTTCTAGCAGCTCTCTTGGGTTGTGCTAGTGCTTTGGCTAGCGCTCGTATATCCTGATGAACCCAAGCCAATTGAGTCTGGCTGGACATTAGTACCATGCATTCAATAACTCAGGCACTGGGTCATCCAAGTTTTTCTTTCATCCTCAGTAGCCCAGATAATGAGGAGCTGCTGGTACAATTCTTACAAAATCACGTTTGAGATAAACTTCAGATTGATGTTCCTATGGCTGTTATACATCATGTAAAAAATACAAACAGTAACTTAAAGAGCAACTGTTCCCATAACAGGCTGAGACTTGCAGCTTCACACCAGAGGGAGCCATTTGTGGAGGGTCTTTGTTTGGACCGTGCCCCAGCTCTGGATTTCTGACAGCAAGAAAGATTACTGGGTCCTCAGAGCCATTTAAAAGCAGACTGAAAAAACCCTCCCCCCCCCAAAAGAAAAACCAACTTAATTTGCACAGTCTCACGGTTGGAAAGCCTTCAGCTGACTTCTTCAGGGTAATTTTCTTTCTTTCTTTCTTTTTTCATGTACATTTCTTTGAAGTGTTTTGCATTAAAGTGTTATTGCATATTTTGGGAAGTGTTATTGTCCCTGTGTGTTTTCTTCCAATGTAACTATAAATTTCTATCCAAATATGCTCAGAAGCTGTTCGCTGTCAGAACATGAAATTGACTAGTAGATAAGCATACATAAAGGTGGTTATTTCCATAGAGAAATCAAAGGCACAAAACAAATTAACAACATTCTTTGAGTTTTAAACACAGGCAGCTATATGGGTGGCAGGATAGGTGGTTTTGCTTTTTAAAGTGTATTTCCTTAAGTATGAGCTTGAGTTTAAATGTCACCAACATGAATTTGCATCTGAGTATTGATGTTCTTATCTTTTTTTTTATTACAGTTCACTCATGAAACCCCACCTCACATCTCAAACTGTGATAGATCATTAATTTTAACTGCCTAGAAGTTAGACATGTAGTATAAAGTAGGCCATTTACCTGCCTTGATAATGCATAGAAGAAGAGAAGCAGATCGCAAAGGTCATCATCCCATACCTTAAATATGTGATATCCCGTATCAGTCTTCAAATGGAAAGAATTGAAAGCTCTGACCTGGTGACTACAGCAAGAGTGGAGACCAACTAGCTTGGATGAAGTGCATGACTTTTAGATGGCTAAAATTAATTGCGTTAAATCCTATCCAAAAAGCAGAGAAGATGTCTAATTGAGACTAGGTTTACATTAACAAGTAATTCACCCCAACAGGAGCAGATCAGTGCTTCACAGCAAAGGCCTTACAACCATGCTGGCTTCAGACTAAGTAAAGGCTGGTGCTCTGGACTGAATATCCCCACAAATCCTGTGGTTCAAAGCTGTGTGAGGGGCCAGACATTGGTTTTAACCTTTATGTCCTGCCTTGGGGTCACAGAGCACTGGTGTGTAGCTGGAGCAGAGCTTCTGGTTTAGTTTCCTTTGGAAGAAATCTAGTTTATGGTTCTCCTAAACTGCCTTGCAATTGGAACAACACATGGGACGCTTGGGGAAGTGGGCTACTGCTCCAATCCAAGATGCTTGAGTACACCCTCAGTTTTTTATTAATGTCTGCTAACAGAGGCTGCTGTTGGTCATTAAATCTCAGTGAAATCAATGAGAGACTCAGCAGGGACTGAAAAGTTTCCATGGGCAGATCCCTGCCCCAGTTATAAACCCTTATAAATATATTGATAGGAGTTTTATACCAAACTAGGTCCTTATGCAAGACTGTGATCTAAAAGAGAACTTACAAGCAAATCACAAGACAAGAAATAAACCAAACAAGTTAAGCAGACAAGGTAAGGACAGGCCAAAATCTTCTTCTGTCTTTTTAAATTTATTTTTCACTACTCATTTCCTATGCACTCATTTATATTTAAAAATCATTTATTAAACTCAGGTATTGATAAGCTGCCGCTACGATAGTTTTTCTATACAGCAACTCAAAATACATTTTCTCTTCTTATGCCTTATCCTGTCACACCTTTAATCCCTCCACCCCATGATTTTTGAGAGATGGTTTTTTTAGAACTGTAACAAGAAAGAAGACCAGAAGAAATAGTTCACCTCATTTAAAATAAAAAGGTGAGAACTTTTTGGCCTGATTCATCTGCCTGAGCTCTCATTTCCTTTTGGACATGACACAGTTCGATTCAGTATCAGGATTTTAATGAGTGGTAGTTGTAGTTACCATCTGTTATCAGGTTTTATTATGCACACCTGGTCCATGTGATAAGTGAGCTGCTTTTTAGTCAATGTCTGCATCACATGAATAGGGCCCTGCAGTTGCTTTGACTTGGTATACCAGTAGTTAACAGACTGAATAAAAAGGGTAAGCACTACATGAATCAAATACTGAGAAGGCAGCAGAGAAATATTTGCCTCCTGCCAGCTGCAAAAGAATCCAGCTGGGAGAAGCTCAGAGTGGTACAGTAGAGGCAAGACCAATATATAAAGGAAAGTCGATAGAAAATTTTATTATGGCAAATTTGCTAGTGGTTTGGAACCCACTATGCTGGTAGAATAATTGGGGAATGCACATTGAATAATATTCAATGAGCTTTTGGCTCATGCTCTGTTTTTGAAACTATCCCTGAGCTATTAGAAAATTTAAAGATACATGATTTAATCAAAAGTAGCTCACGCATGGTTGAGAAGATAATGGGGAAATGTGGGGAAACACTAACCCACACTAGCTCCAGGCAAAGCGGGTGAGATCTCTGAAAGTTTTCTAAACAAGGTGTATATACCTCATCACGTAGTATATATGTAAAAAAACCCGTTGCCTAGTTTCCCTTAGTGATACAGTCAGAATAGATTTCTGGCTATTGATTGTGTAGCCATAAAAGATTTCCGTAATTAATTTTGGATTTCGAAATGCATTTTTCATGAACGTTCTAAAAATGTACAGTTTCAGTAACCTTCCTGCATGGAAATAATTTACTGCTCTTTTGTCACAGGCAAGTGGAACGCTTAGGAAATTTACATTTTGTTTTGCATGCTGGTAGGCAGTTCTTGCAAAATACCCTTAGGGCTAATTACCTAATTATTAAATTATGAAAAGAACATTATATAAAGTCCGACAGAACATATCAGTACATAATTGAACAGTGGTCAGTATTTTGGATCACGTTCTCAGCTGCTCTAAGGCACATGGGGTACTCAGTTTACACCACTGACCCTGGACCTTTGTATTCTTTAGCAGTTCTGAGCCACCAGGCACAAACCCCTCTTCTCTCTGCAGAACTGTGCTCCAGACTATCAGATACATCCCTGGCATTGAAATACGTGAAATAAGTGAAAGTTCTGCTGAGTGATTGGTCTGATAACAGCAAGGAATGTTTTAAGAAGAAAAAGCTCATAGCTGGAATTGCAATCATTGCAGTTACTGTGAGCTGGGCTTAAAGCAGATAGATTGAACTTTAATCAATCAGTATGTTTTTCCAGATGGCCATAAGTATGTGTTTTATAATCTGCGTTTTAAGGAGTGTTTGTTTCTTAACTCCTGAGGTAAGAGTAAATTAAGACATAACCCTGAAATCAGTTTAAAGAATACCACAAACACTAAAGTCTATTTTTCTTTCCGATATATAAATAAGATATCGCTGAGAGACAGTGATAGCCTGCTTTTCTCTGTTTCTCTCACAGGGACATGTATGGGTGCCTGTGAATACTGTGCTGCCAGCACCTTCATTACTTATTCAGAAGCAGAAAAACCACTAGGCTCTCAGGTCTAAAGTTAATCAGCATTGCTCCAAACTTTTGCCTCTGTGTGCTGGATGTTAGACAAGAAAGCCAACAGTTATCACAGCCCTGGTAGAGGCCTTGGACTCCAGGGAACTCTGCTGGCCCTCACTCTACCACTAACCCAATTTCCAGTAAATCCTGCCTGTGCCACGGGTGGATTTCTCCGATCTGTTTTTCCCACTTGGTCAACCTGGAGAGTCCCTTGAGATCCCACAAAACCTCTCCCCTCGGGAGCAAGCTTGTCTAGAGGCCAGCTGGGCACCTATCGTCACTTTCCACCGGGGCAGAGCACTTCCACGTAGTCCTTTGGTCTCTAAATCTTTGGTGATGCTGGGTTGACCACAGAGCACCTCTGGTAGTCCCATCTGCCTTTCCAGTCCCCGCGCAGCAGACTGCTCCAGAGGGTGGATCTCGGCAGTAAACTTCAGGATCAGACCCGGCAGCTGTAGGGGCAGGCAACAGCCCAGACCCTGCGAAATGCACGTCCCTCTGAGCAACTTCTACTGCCCGCCCTTAGGAAGAAGCAGATCTGGAGGGAGCCTCAATTGTATAACGTCAGTATTAGCAGCGGGATCAGAAATGCCCTAATTCCTAGAGTAATTTGGAGTTGTGTAACGTGGCGAATGCGCTTTGCTTTAGCACGTGCTCCCCAGCAGGAAGGAGGCACTTGGAGGAATGGGATGAAACATGCTGCGACTCACATGGAGGCGGTGGATTAAGTGGGATTTTAAAACAGCACAGGCATTAGTTGTAGTAGCAGCAGAGCATACCAGAAGGTACCGCCTCTCCATCTCTGAGGGGAAAAATAGAGCAAAAATCCACCACAAAGGTGCAAGACAGCGGGAAGCTTCAGAGCACCCGAAACATGGCATCTGAGCATGAGAGAGGCTGCAAACTCCCTTTTTACAAGGTTTAGCCTTTCAATATTGCTACCACTAAAAGTGCCTTATCCCCATTGACTCCCCCACAAAATTAGTGTACCGCTTAACATTTTATTATTCAGTATCTCACTAAGTGGAGCTATTTCCTTCATGCCCCACTTGCTGTGGGAAGCAATAGACTCAAAAGTAGGGGAGCAAGGAAAATAGTACAAAGGAAAGCTTAAAAGAAACATTTTTTCTACTATGAATTCAGAACATCTAGCAGAGTGCCCTTCAAAAACCTTCTAAGTCAAACAAACTGATAGTAGAAAGAAAAAAATGAAACCAGTTTATCCTCAGTGTTCAGCAGCTCTTCTAGGGACATTTTAGGTGCAAGACACGTGACCCAGCTGAACAAGATTCAGACCTTGGTTTGAGTCATCTTCTGGAAATTCCTCCCTCTCCACCGGCTGTACAGAGAGGGTAAGACAGGTCTGCTCCTAACATAAGCTTTTCTTTAGGGACCTAAAGCAAGGTGGGATGAATCTGCAGCTGGATGATTATGTGTTCACCCGGGTGAACCCTATGTAATTTGCCTCTGAGGACTATAAAAGAAAAAGCAGCATAGCAGGTCAAGACGTAGCTGCAACTGTAGCTACAACTCTCCAGAGGGCTCTTTATGTTTCTCTTACTTGGCAATAAATGTGTGGGAACAACTTGCTTCCCTTCTCCAGCTACAGTTCCACCTTTTGATTTTGTTTTCTTCAAAGCACAGTCAAAAGATGTTCCTGCAGGACAGATCTGCACTACAAGCACTACTAGGAGCGGAAAAATAAGATCTACATGAAATTTAAAATCTGGTTTGAAAACAGCCTACCAGACATATATTTCAAACTCAACTCACTGGGCTTTTGCAAAAATACATCCTGGCGGTTTCAATGTAGACACTGAAAGGCTCAGTGTTGGTTTGGGTTTTTTTAAGATCTCTAAGAAATGTGTAAAACATTAACTTCTGTACTGGGCTGCCAATACACAAAACCTGCATATATAGTACTTAGGATGGAAACATCAATGTAACATTCATGCAGTATGACTGGTATTGTTTCCTTTCTGTAGGTCGCTATGGAAAATCTTTGGGAGTGAGCAAGTTCTTCCTCAGACCACCACATTCTGAAACCCAATATTAGAGAAATTCAAAGGCCATGAATGGAAACAAGACTTGTTTGCTGTACTTAATGTCCTGCATCATGTGGCCACTCACATGCATTTGTGGAAGAATATTTGTATGCACAGAAATAGCACCATGAGGAATCTTGGCAGTGGTCTTGAAGGTTTTTTAAACATATATATATGCACATACCATATATTTGTTTCTTGCTTCTTTAAATTGCTGCGGAGTTGAACTAGGAATGACTTTTGTCCACTTTCCTTCTTCTCAATTCTTTCTGGGTATATTATTACCTCATCTGGCTTATTATTGTACCTTGTGTTCTTTTCCTTCTTCATTACAGTTCTGTAAAAAGCTTTTGGGCTTATTGTTAATCCCATGAGATGTTCCGTCTCTGGGAAAGCG
>JANHGO010000049.1:5681333-5710612 GCA_024606505.1 Aquila spilogaster
TGTGTGTTTTAGCAATAAAGTGTCATCTGTTGTCTGCTCTCAAGATTACAGGCATCCGTCTACTTCAATCTCCTCACACACTAACCTCCCAAACAGGGTTAATAAACACACGTACCTTTATACATATGCATGTTATACAGAGAACATTTGTGCTTATCATTTGAGTTCCTTGAGCCTTTAATTGTGTTTTGGTAGCTGTTTAGCTTTGGTATACATTTAGTCTATAGGGGACCTATTCTCAGCCCCAGCATTGCCTGGAATTCCCACTTCTCTTCATTTATTCTCCAAAAGCCACGCCACAGTGGGTCAAGAAAGCCCAAGCAGTGCATAAATGTTTTGTCTCTACACTTTAGTGAAGCCTTTAAAAGCACTGAAAAGCTTTTCACTGGCTGTGCTGGATTGTTTGATTTTTGCTTGGAAGCCCCACGCTGTCGAGAGGGCTGCGGCAATAGCTGGTGAGATCCAGGAGCAACCTCTTCCCTGCAGCTTGGCTTCTCCACAGCAGGACATACTGCTTTTACAGTGATGACTGTAGCAGGCAGTGGGAGGCTGGTAGTGCAAAGAGATTTTGTAGCTGTAATCACTTCTGAGAGGAAAGCAAGGGGGAAACTCTCTGCAGCTAATAGATTTGCTTCTCTTGAACAAGTCAATGGGCTCAGGTGTTATTGCTCTGAGGTGCACGCGTGCATCTTTCCAGCTTCCCTGTGGTTTCCTGCATGCTGTCGTGCTATCGGCCACCTTCCCTCCTGTTCAAGGCAACAACCCTGCTGTGCTGCCCGATCCAGGGGCTGGCACTGGAGGTCTGCATGCTGCCTCTTCTCCATCTCCCCTCATCCACAGCCGAGGAGGTTTGTGCCACCCCTGCCTTCCCGCATCAGACTCTGCCCTCCCTTCTCATGCCAGTAGCTGTCTGCCTCCCCGCTTCCCTGCCTAATCCTGCAAGGTTGCCCTTCTCGGTGTTAATACTGTGTTCATCACCGATGGAGCTGAGTGCTTAATGCAATTGCATCAATCCAATCTCCAATGTAATTAAAGTTGGTCTCATTTTCTTCCCCCAGACATCCAAACTAACAGGAAAGTTGCATGATTACTTCCCAGTTATGAAGGAACTGGGCAAGAGATGCGAGATTTCCATTTTGTCCTGCTAGCACATTGTTCTTGGCCATTTTCCTTTTAAATATCGAGTGGCTCTTTTGTTAGCCTGCAGAAACTGGAAAGATCCCCGCCTTGTTCTCCTAATCTGACAGACATCCATGAATTGAGCAAAATAGACTAAAGGGCAGGGGTTTTTGGGTTTTTGTTGGTTTTTTTTTTTTTTTAAGTAGGTGTTTGACCATTTAATCTCTCCTTTTAGAAACTGCTAACTTCCATTTGTATTTCTCAAAGTTGAGTGAAACGTCTCAGGTTTGGTGAAAGTGTATCTTCTTGCAAAGCATCCTGCCTTGCTCTGTGGAACTGTCTCTCCGTGGTCATGTGTCATAATAAGCAGTTGACTCCACCGTTATAAAGCTGGGCTTAATTTCTAATTGAATTTGTCTGGCTCCGGCTTTCAGCCACTGGATCCTGTTGTTGTCTTTCTGTGCAAGCTGAGAGAAGTGATGACTACCCAATATTTTCTGCCTGGGAAAGCACTTGTACACTGCAATCAAGTCACCTCTCGCTTTTCTTGTTGACAAGCTAAACAGATGGAACCCTCCATCTCTCCATGAAAAGCACTTTTCCCTTGTAATTTTTGTTGTTCTCTACCCTCCCTGATTTTTCATCAGCCTTTTCAGGATGAGAATTACCTACCATATCAATCCCGTATATACAAAGTGTAAAAATCATCTTTCTCCTCCTGCTTACTTTATTCCCCTCATGCCTTCAGCAAGGAGTCAAGGACATACTAGACTTTTGTTTGTTTGTTTGTTTGCTGCAGGATTGCACAGGGAGCTCGCTTTAGGTTGTCCTGAAGGCAGTGGGTGAGCAGGTCCCATCTGAGAAGCTTGGCTGTTGTTTGGCGCTTCGCAGCAACCCCGGGCTCCTCCAGCTTCAGTGCTGAGTACTGCTCACCCTCTGCTCCAGATTTTTAAAATCTTTAAAATTTTTAAAAACCTCCCTTTTACCCTGCGGTTCCCATCTCACCCATGTCCCACTGGGTGCAGCTCCAGCTCCGCTCTCAGACACATCCCTCTAGTTTAAGAGCTGCTGAATTATATGTTAACAAACACTGAGAGGGAGGACAGGATGGGAAATACACTTGAGATCTAAGGGGAAGAACTAAATAAAAAAATTATACTCAAGGGAACTGCTGAATTAGCCTGTTCTTAAACCACTTCACAAGTGCTTTTTCTGACATGGTATATTGCTAACTTTTCATCAGGTTTTACGTGGCACAGAATTAAAAGCCTTGCAATCATCTAGGTGTGTAACATCTCCGTGCTTACCTGTACAAACCCGTAATCTGAAATGATGAAATAAGATTTATTTGGCAAGCCTCAGAAAAATCACAATTGACGCTCTACCTACCATTAATTCTTGCAGTGCTGTCACCCCCTGTTGTCTCTACCAGTACGTTTTTTTCCACGCTCCCAGTCACTGCTAGGGTATATTTATCTTAGTCAAGTCACTTCAACATTTTATATACTAGCACAGCCTTAAGTATTCTTCCAGTCTCCTGGAATTTCCCCAGTACCTTCAAAATCAAGGTCAGTGAAAAAGAAGGATCCTCAGCCAACTTTTCTACCGCTCCTGGGGTTCACTGGCATCTAAACATGCCAGGTTGGTAACATTCATCCTACACATCCTCCTCAGTTCTTGACGATCAAAGAACAAATTCTCTCTAATTGATATGAATCCTATTTTTTTCCAGATACAAAATAAAAATATTAAGCTGTTCTGTATTATTAGCACTTCCACCATCCAATTCTGAACCATCTACTCTCCTGAGATGTTTGGCTCTTCGTGTACTGCTGTATTGACCTTAGCCTCGTAGCTGGCATGCAGACTTCCTCAGTAGGAAATGCCTGACCTTTAGGGGTAATGGTGTGAAGATAAGTGCTTGCATACCTCATTTTTCCGCTCAGGGGATCCCGAGGACTGTGGAATCTGCTCTCTCAGAGGTGTAACAAGGCTGATGACAGCTGTGGGGAAGAACAGGCCACGGAGCAGTGTTTGTTCACCACCCTTCTCTGATAACTGTTAGTGATTTCAGCTGATGATAACCTGCTTACAGGCTAATACAGGTTTTAAAATGGCTGATGATTCACACCGCTCTATCTGATAAGTGCTTTTTATTGGGGTAGGTGTAGTCAGAGCAGGGAGCTGTTAAGGAAAGATGGAAATTCCTATTCTGCTTTTAGCCTCCTACTGTTTCCAGTTTTCTCCATTTTTACAGACTCAAGAGCTATGCTGGGACTGCGTTCCCTGATCATCAGGGATCCTCGCCATCGCCCTGATCGCCGTCAGTTTAAAATCATACAGACAAATGGGAAATTAGAATTAAAATAAAACAAAAAAATCGAAGCCAGGAATCTTATTAGATTCTGCTTCCCATGACTTTTCCTGTGATGTTAGGTTTCATTTAAAAAGAAGAGGATTTTCCTCTTGCGTGTGTTCTGTGCTAATTCTTTAAATGTATTTATTTCTGACTGGCATCAGAGAAAGTTCAGGGGATTGCGTGTCTATTTTTTCTGTGTTGCAAGGCTGTAGCAAAGGCAGAATGTAGGAAGCAACTAATGCTAAAATTACACCTTGTTTATATATTTAGTGAAAAATTACCCTGCAGAAGGCTTTGCTGACTGATAGAGGAGTGTGTGCACTCATTTCACAGACCGGAGCAGGGCTGAAAACCCCAGTAAGGCTGCGCCAGGCAGTCACTGAGCAAGCCATAACGCGGTGCCACCATAAAAGTGACAAGGTGGCTTTGCACCAGCTGTAGCTGCGCTCTTAATTTAGTATTTGGTGGCTCTAAAAACGTAGTACTTTATAGTTGCTTGTCAAAATCTTCAACTGCATTAAAATACTACGTTCTATACATCTTACCTCATGTGTTAGGCCTTACTTTAGTGGCACAAGCTTTGTTTTGATTCTGTTGCTCTTGATTCACCTTGTCATTCAGGAATTTCTAAAGGAGACCAGATTACACTGCTCCTATTTCTGACTGTGATAACTGCTGTCCATTAGGATTTTTTTGTCAACACTGGTGCTTCCTGAATCATTGGCTTCCTAATGTGTGAGCCCCATGAAGAATTTGGCACCACCATAATACTGGTTTTGCTTTGAAGATAGGATGTCTGGTGCTAACCATTTAACAGAGAACAAGGGTGTGGAGCCAAGCAACAAGTGAGAGGCACAGGTATCAGGGATATCAAGTTCCTGCAAGTTTTGTAAATACTGACACCTGGGTAAAGGAGGGAGAATGAATTAATACCTCACCAGGAGACAGGCTGCTTGCGTGAGCTTCACAGTCTCTTGTGGTGCCTGGGCTGCCCCGACGCACCAGCCAGCATGTCCCAGCTAGCCCGTAAACGTGGGCTGTGATCCGGTGTGACAGCAGGCAGGGAGCACTGAAAGCAGAAGGGAATTTGGGATGTGCGGAGGAAACAGGGCACGTGACGGGATCACGTAGGGAGGAAAAAGCCAGAGCTATTTTGGTGGGCACGTGAAGCCGTGGGGGCTTCCCTAGTTCCAGCGCTTGTGCAACAGTGTTTGTATTTACCTACATTTAACAGCTGACCTGTTGAAAATAATAAACCAAACCATGAGGCGAATGGTTACATCATCATTACCAGTTCTCGATGCTGCCCAAAATCCCGCCTATTTTTTATAATGAGAAAGTAATGGCCTTCTATGGCTTGACTGAATCCTACTACAGTAGGCACATGGCCTTTCCCTTCCCTTCTCCTGCCAGCCTACAAGAGCTGAATCTGTTTAATATGTGCTGCCACAGGCGATTTATTTACATTTTTTCAGAACAAGAAGTCATAGTCTGTTGTGTAGAGTAACTGCTAAAAACAAAAATAAAAAAAATCCTATGTCAAGACACATTACATATCGAACTTATGGTTCTAGCATTTGATCAACCATTCAACAGCCAAAATACATAACAATGATCTCTGTGATGGGAACTGATTTTCACATGATGGGTTTTAAGTAGTAAACATTAGGGTAGTTGGCTAATTCAATGCAGCCATCCATGGCTTTCTATTTTGTTCTGCACAACCCGTATACCACTCACAGCATACTGCTTTGAGTGAAAAGATAGGAAAATGTCAACTAAAAGTCATCTTTCCAGGGTCTCACTTTTGAGTGCGCTAGTGCTTGCATTCTTCGATCTGGTCACAGTTTACATCACTGAGCTTGAAATGGAGATTTTTTTAAGAGAGATTCCAATTTTGTATTGAAATACCAGATGTCATCCTGAGGTTTAATGTATTCTTTCATTCTAATCAATGGCAGACAAACTGTTTGATCTGACACTGCACGCTGAAGTTACCTTTCTTCCATGCTGTGTGCTAAAGATCACTTTAAAAAACTGTCAGTAGATGCCTGACAGCTTTATTTGTACTTGGTACTCAGGGGGCCCGATTTGATGTCCAAATGGCTCTGAAAAATGTTACATTTTCTTTGCCAAATTTTTGCTTTTTACTCTTATTACTCCTATTGTTTAAAATAGTCTTTTCTCTGTTCTGTAGGAAGGGAACTGGCTCCAGTTATTGGCTTGGGGGGGGCTGTTGAGTGGAGGGGATATTCACGCTGCCTATTTTAAGTAAATTTACCTCATTTGTCATATAAGGGGCCTCCCTATAGGCAAGGTAGAGGTAAACAACTTGCCAGCAGCTGAGCTAGGCACTGAGCATCTCGTGTGAATATCCACCAAAAGGTACACAAATGGGAAAAAACTGAGCAATTCTTCTTCTCCATTCATTCTGAATTGCCATGTTCCTGAGTCCTTGCTGCTATCAAAAGTAGGTCATTGTTGTGATTTTGAAGTGGACCATCGTGCTTTACATGCCCCAAGTTATGCCATATTTATAGTTTTGTGTGGATATACACACCTGCTGGGACTTTTGAGAGCTCTGTCCTGTATGGTAATTTGTAATGAGAGAGGGTCTGCTCCTCAGAATACGCTTCAGGTGGAGAAGATATTGGTAGTGGATTGGGAAGGAATACAGCGAAGGAACATTTCTGAACTGCATTTCTTCTACAGAGGCGGTGAAAAGTGATGCTAAGAAAGACAGAAAGTCATTTCAGGACAGTCTAGCACTGTATGGTGTAAGTGCAAGAAATCATTTCAACGTGTAGTAAACTTCAAGCACTTTAAGCAAGTGCTTAAGGGACTCAAGGATATTATTAAATGCTTTCCTGCGTTGGGATTAATATCTGATAATTTAAATAAAATTAAGAATTCTGTAAGGTTAGCCAGAATGCAAAACTGAAGTCAAAACCCTGTTGGATAAAAGATCTACAGCCCAGGCAGCCTTCCAGAGGGCAGGCACTCTCAAATGTCAGTGCAGTTAAGACATGCAAAATATTTCCTGGGTGCACCAGCACCATATCCGAGTTAGCCAACTCTGGGAAAGGCTGGGCTTATTTTTACAGCAGCTGGGGGAAAATTACTTTATCTATAGAGCAGGTAAAGCCAAATGCAAACATATTTTTGTACCTTTTAGAAAATCTACAGGCTTGAACCAGAATGGCAGTTACTGAAATTGCTACAAATGCAGCTGGGTGTGCTGAGTTCAGCAAAGTTACGTTTAGATAATCTCATAAGCAGTAGGGTAGCTACCTACCATCATGCCATGAAAATGTTGGAGGGGAGCATAAATTCTGGCTGAGCTTGTTTCTTTAGCCACAGGATAATGTATTTCCATTAATTCTGGTCTGCTCTACCTGACTGGAATATTTTGTTCCTTTCAATAGGTTTTTACTCCTTGAGCTTACTCATATGCTTCAAAATACATGCTTATGTGGTTCGCTTGGTCTATATTTGCTTTACTAATAATTGCTGGATACTGGTACTAATACCATCACTGTAATAATTTTTATCTCATGACTAGAGGATGATGTTGAAATAGTGATAATGAATACATGTTTGCTACTACTGCCTTGTCTTTTCTTTTCGGGGGAAAGTTATTTTTTTAGTATCAACTCTCTTACATTCCAGTTGAGCTCTTTTACTAAGATCTATCTATCTAGATCTCTTTGTCTATCTGTTGTTCAAAATATATCAAAATAACAACATCATAGCCAGTTATTAAGCTACAATCTTTTCATATTTGTTTCTCCTACAAATAGGCTTGAAATACAAGTTCTATTTTAAATGTGATGCCTATTTAACAAAGCTGATCTCTTTCATCTTGCATTAGCTCAGATGAAAGTATTCCCATGTAAAATGTTCAACTCCCCTGCAACAGCCTATGGAAGCAGAAAAGAAAAGGCAGTTTCAAAATCTTTGCTGGCCTGAAGCACTTGATTCCTGACTACTAGGCAGTTTGCTAACTCATCTAATTCAAATAGGCAAAAGGGTGAGTAAGCAATAAACCATTTCAAATCAATCCATCTGGCAGTAGGTAAAATAGCTATAATGAACAGCATGTTTACAGAGCACATTTCCTACTCAGTCTAGACATTTGCAGGATTCAGGCCACAGATGTCACAGGTTGTCTGAGAAGCAATAGATGCAAGGAGATGACTGCATGTGAAAGGGGAGTTTGAGGATAATTTATGATGATGGATGTTTGCTGTTTATGCGCACTTCATTAGCTAAGTCAGTCTGGCTAGTGCTCCTGGGACTTGTCTGCTTTCCCTACTGCTTGCTGATGGCCATTTGCTCTGAGTTCATAGGTGAGTGAACACAAACATATGGTTTTGGATATATGATTTGTTTTATGATGACTAAGGAATGCATGAGGCATCTGTTGTGGAGCTGTTGGAAGTTGCCATGTCCTTTGATACAGAAGCTGGCAAGAACATATTGTAGTATTTCCCTCTTCTGCAGGCAGAGGAAAGACACAATCTATTAAGTTTCGGTTTAAAATATGGCAATTTTATTCCGACTTGAGATGCTCCAGGATCTAACAAGATCCTAAATTCACTCCCAGCATGAGAAGCTTTGTATCTGCCTCAACCAATGCTATCAGCATAATGTCTTGGTATTATGAATCTTTGGATTGCCTTCAGTGGGAACACATGTGTACATAAATAATAGAAGGATTTGGCTTTTTGCATGTAAAATAATTAGGCAAATGAGTAGGAGCAGCAAAACCGACCGAGTAGCTGTCTGAAAAGCAAGAACATGAAGTGCTCTTTAATGATCCTGAACAAGACAGCTTAATGCACAGCGAGTTAAAAGTTAACACCACAATCGTGGCAGCATACTGCTTAGCAAGGACGAGCCAATTCTGTTGCTTTGTGAATGAGGAATAACACTAAATATTTACAGTTATAATCAAATTCCTTGTGTAAATACATATGGAAGCATTCATACAGGCAGGAACAGGAACAGTTACTTGATCAACGTCATGTACCTTCCAGATTTCTAGGAACAAAGGGCACTGGAAATAAATACTTATTTTGTAATTGTATCTTTTTTTTCTGAATGACTGCTTCCAGGAAATAGTGACAAGGACAGCTCTGGACAGAGGATTCACTCAGGTTGTTTAGTGCAGCTTGGAAAGTGCAAATAGCAATAGAGCTGAAAATATTACAGTAAGATGCAATATTGCAAATGTGTCGTGGTTTAACCCCAGCCAGCAACTAAGCACCATGTGAGCTGCTTGCTCACTCCTCCCCTCTCCCAGTGGGATGGGGAGGAGAATCAGGGAAAAAAAGTAAAACTCATAGGTTGAGATAAGAGCAGTTTAATAACTAAAATAAAAATAAAATAAAATAACAATACAAATATAATAACAATAATAATAGTAATGAAAAGGAATAAATAACAAAAACAGAGAAATTAGAGCCAAGAAAAGATAAATGATGCACAATGCAATTGCTCACCATCTGCTGACCAATGCTCAAGCAGCAATCCGTCCCTCCCAGCCAACTCCCCCCAGTTTATATACTAAGCATGACGTTCTATGGTATGGAATATCCCTTTGGCTGGCTCGGGTCAGCTGTCCTGGCTGTGCTCCCTCCCAGCTTCTTGTACACCTGCTTGCTGGCAAAGCATGGGAAACTGAAAAATCCTTAACTTAGGATAAGCGCTACTTAGCAACAACTAACACATCAGTGTGTTATCAACATTATTCTCACACTAAATCCAAAACACACTGTACCAATTACTAGGAAGAAAATTAACTCTATCTCAGCCAAACCAGGACAAAATGATAAAACAAACCCCCTTAATAAATTCAAATTACTGGTGCACCATTTGCCGTTGTCATCAAGGCACCTCTGAGGCGAGGCCAGACAACCAGTATACACCAGCAGGAACTGAGGCTGCGTGTCCACCACATGAGTACCTCAGTAGTAAAACTGCTTTAAAGATGTGCTCCCACTTCCTTCCCAACTCTCCTGCATGCCACATGCTTTTGCCTTCAGTTATGCTGCAGGTATTAACAGCAGTTGAACAAGTTCAGCATAAGAACTGAACTGACAAAACACTCCCAGGATAGGCACAATGGTAACAACATGTTATGCTGGTAATGGAAGTACTTACATTGGAAATACTTGTCCTTGAAACCAATATTCACTATCCTGGTATAATTGTCTTATACCAAATAGCTTCCGTATTGTACCCATACTTTTTAAATTAGAGTAGCTGCAATAGCAAGTGCTCATACTCCTAACAGAGTAACTGAGCTAATAAAACTGTGATGTGTAGAAAAGGCCTCAGGACCTTCTTCCATGCTTATTTTGAAATATCTCCCTTCTCCTTTCTAAGATGTTATGATCTGCACACTGCAGCACTGGGCATCTCCTCAGATCAACGTGGAATACGAGTGAGGCAGCAGCCCTGTTTGGTCCACCGCATGCTTGGCACTCCAGTGTTCAAAGCCCTCCTTGAGTCAGGTCTCTTAATATCTACTCACTCAAACTTGGTGACATTCCAATGTTTTGGGCTGAAGTCTGCTCAGAAAGTCATCCACTTCTCTGGCTATTTATGTTGTACACATGAACAAAGCTGTGCATCTCTCCTGTGTTGCCCATCCTAGGATTTGCACTTCCCACAGTGACAGGAGATCTTAGTGTCTCTGTGGAATGGACTGAACCAGGAACTTGCCCTCTCATTTGGAGTTACCATCACATCTGACAACATCCTGACTCACATGAGAAACACTGAGGTCTTACCATAACATAGACCATCACAATTCTCCTGCTTTAAATCTTACTATTGAATCAGGTTCAGCTGCTTTAAAAAAGTTTAGTTAAATAATACTTGTATTAGACCTGAATGTAGGCTGATCTGAAATTCAATAATTTATGTCACTGTAATTTCCAATATACCTGCAAGAACCACAAAGCACAGATCATTCGTCTACATTTGGTATGAAGAAAACAACTAGGATGATGCTCACGTTTTACTTTGTTTCTGTGCATATAGTATTATTTTTATTATGGGCCTTTTGAGCAGATAGCTACTTCCTTTCTTCTATAGACTGTTTCATAGCTTTAAATTGACAGCTCCTGGAGGAGAGAGACAGCATGTGACGTGTGTACAGAATCCAAGATTGATAAGGGTATGCTTTCGTTCATTATGATGACTAAGAAGGAGTGAGGATTGACAGTTCAATCACTCATTAATAAAGACTTAGCGTATTCCCATTCATGAAAGTGTTAGTCAAATTCTAAAACATTTTTAAAAGGATATTATTAAAGTTTGATTTAGTACTTTCCCCTCATGTGACAGTGTAGAAAAATTTCTGTCAATCAAAAGAATTTTAATTAGTCTGAAAACTACCCCCAAATTACTGATCTTTTTCCTTTTTTTGAATTTTGGGAAATATCTTTCCTGCTTACAGACTGACAAGAGGCAGGACTTAAATATCTGCTTACTGCAGTTTAACAGATTGCTAAACCTCAGCAGAGCCAAAGGACTATTACAGCCAAGAGGATCAAGCTAGGTTATGTTACTTTTAATTTGCTGTGGACAGAGTTCTCTGACTCACATTGACTGAATTAAAACATTAATGACAGAGAGACTAATGACACAGTCCGCTGTGAAGGACTTGGCAGAGCAGGGTGCGAGAGCAGCTCCATCCACAGCCCCTTTTCCTGGAGGAGCTGGTGCTCGATGACGAGCTGGTCTGTGCTCCCGTGGAGCAGCAGTGCACACCGGTCACTGAGGGAAGCCAATGTTGACCTTGGCTTCTGCAGGCTTCCAGGCTGTAGCTTGTGGGAGAGCAGGCGGGACCCCCCGTCTCTGGTGGGATGGGCAGCAGAGCTGCTGTCTTGCGGTACACGCTACCAGCTCATGGAAAAGAAAATCACCGCACAAACCCATGCATGCGGGTGGGGTAAAGGAGGCAATCACATAATCGTGTTAAGTCTTGTCCTCTGTTACAACTATTCCAAATTCTTTGAGGACCTCTTCAAGCTTTCTCTCCCAAAGCAAGATTTAGTTAGATTTGAGCAGTTTCACACCCATTTCTTTCCTTGATTCCACTGCCAAATGAGATTGATTTGTCAGTTTGTCTTATTGTCTGTTCATGTTCTACAGTAGGATGGCAACCTCCCATCCCTAAGAAGCTTATAGGGTTTTTTTGGCAGTGAACGAGTCATATTTTTCCACTGTTTGGCTGTGAAAATGATTGTTCTCTGTCTTGTGTTGACTGATTAGGTGAAGTGCAGATACAGACAATCTTGTTATTCAAAAAAAAACCCCACCTCTTGCTTCAGCTGATTGGGTGGAGAGAAGGTTTTGTTCCCATAGCAACATTTTGCATTCGAGCCTGCAGAAATGAGGCTGGCTAGAGGCATTTCAAACATGCTGCATTTAAAGAGCGGGTTGTGCTTTACGATGTGTTTTCATTTTTGCATCCAATAGAATTATTTAGTAAACACCAGGGAAACAAAAAGAAAAATCTTTGCATCCCTATACGTGAAACATGAGCCCACTAATACTAGGTATCCTACAGAGCATTGCTTGAACCGCTCTTGTAAAATGTGCACAGTGAAGCAACCTGACTGCGTTACTATCGGTTGTCTGAAGAGACACCACAACTTTAAGTAAAAATCAGTCCAAAGCTCAGATGTCACTTTTGTAAGTGTTCTTATCCTACCTTCAGCGGAGACAACAACACTGAGCGTGGTGGTTGGAGGGAACTGGCTAGTAGGCTGAGGAAGAGTAAAACCCACGCAGGAGTTTGTATCTCAGAGACGTGGGGCAGCAGTAGGGGAGGGGCTGTCGAATTCTTGCAGAAGTGGCAGATAGGATGAAGAAAAAAAAGTCTTTCCGAATACAAGGAGCTGCTGAAGGAAGACACCACTGGAGAAAGAATGGAGGACAAAAGCAATTTAGGTTCTGGGTTTTGCATTTCACACTAAAGGTTGATCATGTGGCAGCGGGGATAATTTTTGTGGCTAAAGAAGAGGGAATTCAATGACAGAGGGACAAGACAAGGAATGTATTTCAGTTCAGGACTTTTGGTTCCTTTGTGAAATACTGGGAAAGAAGCAAGCGTGGTCATGCTGAATGCCAGTTGCTCTCCAGTTATCCAAGCTTCATCTGAGCTGACTAGCGGGAGCTGGAGTTCCCACCTATCATATTCTGATTAAGTGGCATTATTGCATGTGAGTAAAGCTCTTTGAAGAACCAGCAAACTAACACGGCTTTGTCAAAGCAAGCTTGAAAAGAATTGTACAATACTTGTCAGTCATAATTTTTATTAGAGGGGTTTTGGAGGAGGAAGTAAGTTTGGGTACAGGGAAACTGATCAAGGGTCTGTTCCTGGAGATCGTGGATCAATCCCACCAAGTCATGCATTGCTTCATGCCCAGACTTTCTCTGAAGATGCCTCGTATTGCACAAGCATGAGAAGTGGGCTAAAACTGTAGGAGAAAATGTGCATGCAGGGTGATGTAAGAGTGAGTGTACCAAGGAGGAACATGGAGAGAGCTTACGGCACCAGAAGGGCAGGGGAAAGGGTGGGTGCCAAGAGCCACGAGGAGTCACAACAACTGATAAAGATCACAGGAAAAAAAAAAGGATAGTGATGGGATGAAAGAGGGGAAACACAAGCAATCCTCATGCCTTGAAATGATATTATCTCAGACAAGACAAGACAAGTCAGTGAAGTTAATTATTTGCTGTTGGTTGGCCAGATGGCCCTGCAGTTGTATCAAAAAATCCCTGCCCACCACATTTCTTGATAGGTCTGGACTCCAAACTTTTCATCTACCTTAAAATGCTTATGTTTTCAAAATAAAGGGATGGACTCAAGCTTTTATAGCTGCAGAAAAAAATGCAGAGGTCAACAGTGCAAGAAGGAGGCAGCAGTATTCCTGCTGTTATGAGAAAACAAATAAAAAACATGCACTGATGTGAGTTATCTAATACAGCTTTTGAAAGGTATGAACATCAGGGTCTATCTCCAGGCCAAATAGCTCAGCCCTGCATTCTAAGACAAAAGCTCTAGCCTTGAGGTGGGGAGCTAGATTTCCAAAAACCTGTTGTTAGAGAACCTGAGGAGGCTGCTCTATGAAAAACCACGTTCAGCTGCTGACTTTAGATAGTTTCTGGCTCATCAGGAAGGGAAGATTGCTGTGAAACTTGTTCAAGGTCTTGAATTCTCCTAACGTGCACGTCAGTGAGAAATGATTGGAAGAAAGGAAAGCCGTTTGAGAGTCTGTCATGACCAGGGGCGACAGCAGATATAGTAAGAGGGATGTCTCCTGTAGCGTTTTACACTGGGCAGTGGACAAGAAGAGTCAATGACTGTAGCAGGTAGTATTCTTGGAAACGCCACTGATTTCTGTAAATAGCCATCTATAGTGACTATGAAAACATCATCTCATACCTGTAATACAGAAATTCTGACAAAATGAGGGGTTCTTCATTTTCAGGAGACAAGAGGAAGGCAAGAGGCAACCTGAGCAAGTGAATAGAAGTGAAACTGAAGCCAGTATAATCAGAGCTGAGAGAGGAGAAGTAACTAACAACCAGCATCAGGAGACAGAAATTAACATGCTAATAGGAGCCCAGCAAATCTGAGCCCAAGAGCTGTCACCGACAATGTAACAACCATTGGTTAACAATAACCAACATAAAAAACCACTAGTCACGCAGGTTCCATGCAAGTGACCCCCCTCTTTAATGCGACATTGTGCTGAGTTATACCCTACACCACAAGGTCAAAAGCAGCAGCATCTGATTTAGTCTGCACAGCATCGCAAATGTGATGGCTGAGATTTGATGGCCGAGTTCTGTGGTGTGGCTCCCTGCTCCCCCTGACATAAGGTTATGAATTCAGTATTAACCTGCCAGCTAATATTCAGTCGCTTCAGCTAAACTGCTCCCGTCAAACGAATTACAAATGTAAATGCGATGACAGCTTGCTCTAGCTTCTTTGCTCTTTACTTACTAACTAGCTTGCTGGAAATGAATTTACCACGGGTCGCTATGTGCTCGCAGGACTGAAATTTCATGAAAAGTTACTTGAGAAAGTACCAGGACACAGGGAAAACTTGAAATAATGGGTTGCCCTGAGATAAGCCACATCCTTCAGAATCTGAAACACGCAGTCCTATCTTCCTGAGACACGGCACAACCTGCTGCTCCCTCCTCCGGGTCCGGCTGCTGGGCACGCAGGTTCACCCGGGGGTGCGTGTGTGCAGGTGTAACACGCCGAGCAACGATTCACTTCCACACACCGGGTAGCAGGAGCCCCGGGTTCTTGCATTTGACGTTAATACAGAAAGTACATTATAATTAGCGCTAAATGCCTTTTGAGATCGGATTCTATTTTAACTTGAGAACAGCTTGTAGCTCTGACAGTGTACTACAGCTTGCAGGAAAAGTAAATTGCTCCTGGAATAGGTGTAATTTGCTTTGGGTGAGGCTTGCTTCCTTACGGCAAACTGGAGCACTGTGACCACGGACAAGAGTGTTTAAGCACCGGACTGGCGTGGTCCGAGTGGCTTCCCACGGCCCCGATCTGCCGTGGGCGATGAAGCCACCCAGCCTGGCATCTCCCTCCTCCCCAGGAAGGAAAGCACCCCTCAGCCCTGCCCTGCTGGGACCCCAGACCACCCGCCACCACCCAGCTGGGAGCAAGCGGCCGCAGCGGGGAGGGAGCCCCGCACCCTGCTTTCCGTGGGGCGCCCACGCAGCGGGACTGAGACCCGGCCAGAGCCGGCCGCCTCGCCCCGCTCCCCTACCCACCGGGGTCTTCAGCCGCGGCTGCCGCTCCCCCGGTCCGGCCGGGGTGTGTGTGGGGGGGGGGGCTGCGGCCGTGCCGATGGGAAGGAGCCAGGCGGCGGGGGCGGGTGGGCCCGGCCCCCCTCACGGCCGCGCTTCCTCGTGGCGGGCGGCAGCCGTCGCGCCGCCGTTCAGTGTGGGCAGGCGGGCGGCGCGAACGGAGGGGCCGCCGCGCCCGCGGGTATCTGGGCACCGCGCCGCCGGACCGGACCGGACCGGACCGGGGTCTGCGCCCCGGGGCGGTCGCCGCAACCGCGCTGCCCCCCTTCCATGGCCGTACCGTGAGGGGCGGGAGAGCGCGGCGCCGCGGCGGGGGGGAGCGGGCGGCTCCTCATCTGCTCTTCCCTCGCAAACGGGGCGGCCCCGTGCCCGCTGCTTGCCTCCTTCGGGCGGTACTCGTTGCGTTCCTGCTGCAGGGCGAACGGCTCGCACCTCTGCCCCTACTGTGTTCTTGGGACGCAGCCCCGCGCTGGGAGCGTGGCAGTAGGGAGCGATGCCTCTCTTCGGGAGCACCTTCAGCCCTAAGAAGACCCCGCCGCGGAAGGCCGCCTCGTTGTCCAACCTGCACATGGTGAGTGGTGGGGCTGCGGCTTCTCCCAGGCCTTGGGTGGCATCTCCTGCGTGTTTGCTGCCTGTTTGGGTGGGAGAAAGTGCGGGTGTGGAGATGAATAACTACAGAACAAGTGATAGGACGAGAGGTGATGGCTTCAGGCTGTGGCAGGAGAGGTTCGGGTTGGACGTTAGGAAGCTTTTCTTCTCCAGAAGAGCGGTGCTGCTCTGGCACAGGCTGCCCCAGGGAAGTGGGAGAGTCACCGTCCCTGGAGGTGTTCAGGAACCCTGTGGATGTGGTACTGAGGGACATGGTCTAATGGTGACGGGTTGATGGCTGATTAGATGACCTTAGAGGTCTTTTCCGACCTCCACGATTTCTTCTCTCTGCAGCTGGACAGGTCCACCCGTGAGGTCGAGCTGGGCCTGGAGTACGGCACCCCCACCATGAACCTCACCGGGCAGAGCCTCAAGTTTGAGAACGGCCAGTGGGTGGCAGGTAGTGGCGTGCGGCGTGGCAGGCCTGCAGTGCTCACGGTTGGCTGACGGCCCTCCGTGTGGTCTCTTTATTTCCTCCAGAATTAGGAAGCTTCACGGGAGACCGCAGGGAAATGCAGCGCTTGCGCAAACGCAACCAGCAGCTGGAGGAGGAGAACAACCTCCTTCGTCTGAAGGTGGATATTCTGCTGGACATGGTGAGTACTGAACTTCTACCTGCTCTTTGTGGTGGAAATGCTGATGTGAAGGGTGCTGGGAGCACCAAAGGAAGCGGTTCTTGCTGCAGAGAGTGTACTCCACTCCTGCTTTACCTCACTGTGCAAGAAAATTTGGTGCCAGAGTGAACGTGGGAGAACGGTCTGACTTCATCTGCTCCCCCTGCAAGATGAGGGGCAGAGCTTGGTTTTAGCAAGTGCTGAGTTGGAGAGGAGTCCCTGTAAGTGCTGTGTCAGGTCACAGAGGATTAAAGCTCTAGGATCTTCCTTGTGGCCCGACAAGCGCTCTTACATCTATTCTGTACGTAAGCCTGTGGGTGACAGAATTCCTCAGCACTAAACTAACCAAAATTCAGCCTTACACGATGATCTTAGCTTTCACGTTCAAAATCTGGAGAGTTTCTTTGCTGAAATAGACTATGTGTATACTCTCAGTATATTAAATGATTTGGCCTTTACGTCTGCCTGAAGAAACGGGTGTTCCTTCAGCATTTTCCTTCTTTGCGTTCTTTCCACGTTCTAAACCTGGAAAGTTGCTTTTGTGACCGTGGCACTGCACTTAGCAGAAAGTACAGCTGCCCTCCAGGTTCTCTGGGCTGTCTTGGTGAAGTGCGAAGCCTCAGCTTCTGCCTCACCGAAATGCAAACGCTCTCTCATATTGGAGCTGGCTATGTCTGTAACTCTTGGTGACACCTCTGGAAAGACTGTGCCACAAAACAGAGTGTAATCGGAAAAGCTCCTGGTAGGGCGGTGCTTGAAGGAGTGCGTTACTGTTGCTCGCTGTGCCTTGCAGCTCTCTGAGACCACCGCCGAGTCCCACCTGATGGAGAAGGAGCTGGAGGAGCTGAAGAGTCACATCCGGAGGAGGAAGTGAAAGAAGCGGTGGCTGGGGGAGCAAGGAGCAGGGGATCTTGTGAGACCTTCCCTGTTCCTGCGGGCAGGGATTGGCTTGGGTGTCTGGGCTGTATTGGTACCATGTATAGATTGTTCCGTGGGACGAGATACTTACAGTATTGCATCGGTACTGTGTAAGGGTGCCTCCGCATCCCAGTACGTCACATTGTACACTGTTAACCAACACTCGTGTTTGTTCTCGGAGCACTTTACCACTTCTCAGCGCTCACGGCTGTTAGCCACAGGTACAAATGCTCCATGGCAACCTGGCAGAACCCTGCTCCGTGTAAGCAGAGATCTGCGCCATGGCAGATGCCTGGATTCACAGCCTGGCTTTGTGCAAGGCCTTTGGCGAGCGGGGCGCTGGCCTCGCTTGTTCTCGAGCGTTCGGCATCGTTTACGTGAAAACTCACATTAAAACGTTCGTTGGAACCCAAATCCGCGGATGTGTCTTGATTTGGGGGGTAGCACCTCCGGGCCGCCAGGGGGCGCTGTGCGCCCCGCCTTTCTTCCGGGGCCGCTCCGTCCGCAGTTCCGCTTCCGGCGGCTCGCTGTCCGCTCCGTCCCTGGTGGTGGTGGTGATGGCTGCCGCTGCGTCCCTGTCCCCGGAGGAGCTGCTGCCCAAGGGCGGCGCGGGCAAGGCCGAGGAGCTGGAAGACGAACTGGAGGACGACGACGACGACGAGGAGGTAGCGCAGCGGCGGGGCGGGCCGGGGGGGCCGGGAGTGCCGTGCGAGCGGGGTGACCCCGTCGGGCGCTGCAGGCCTTACGCCGCGCTGTCGCCCGCAGCTGGACGAGACTCTGGCGGAGCGGCTGTGGGGGCTGACCGAGATGTTCCCCGAGAGCGTGCGCTCGGCGGCCGGCGCCACCTTCGACCTGTCGCTGGCGATAGCGCAGAAGATGTACAGGTGAGGGTCGGTGGGGCGCGCGGGCTGCAGAGGGCTCCGCTTCCCGGCGGCCGGGAGGAAGCTGGGTGGTTCCGGCCTGGCTTCGGGGTGGAGCAGGGGGAGAGGGAATGAGGGAGGGGTCCGAGTGCTGGCCCGGGGTGCCGCTGAGATTCGTCTTCCTAATGCGTTTTCTTCCGCACAGATTCTCTAGGGCAGCTCTGTGGATTGGGACCACCTCCTTCATGATTTTAGTTCTTCCCGTCGTGTTCGAAACCGAAAAGCTGCAGATGGAGCAACAGCAGCAGCTGCAGCAGCGACAGGTGAGGCTGGAGCTCTGCCACCTACTCTCACTGCTGTTTGGACATGGCTCTGGCTGCCTGTGCAGTCCCACAGTGATCAGTTGGCGCTGCAGCTCTGGAAGCAAAAAGCAACAGCGATGTGTTTGATGCTGTGGGCTCGCTCATCCCGCAACATGCTCTGATTGCATTCTCCAGTGGGAGTGGCACGAGGTAGCTTCCTCTTGGCCTCCACAGATGCATCCAAACCCGCGGGTCAGGGTTTGGCAAGGTCAAGCTCTAAACCTGGTTGTTGTTGAGGAGAGGGAAGGGGCTAAATGTCTAATGCCGAGGGTGGATGCTGCCTTGCTGTGCTCTCCCAGTCCCACGGGGGGTAGCGATGTGCATCCTCCTCAGAGCTTCTAACAGACACTCTCTCTTACAGATTCTCTTAGGACCCAACACAGGGCTGTCTGGGGGCATGCCAGGGGCCCTGCCTCCGCTTTCCGGAAAAATCTAATTTGCTGAAGCCGCGTTGGATTTGTATCACGTGGGAAGACCTTGAGATTATGATATATTGAACTGTTGATTTGTTGGGTCAGGGCATTTATTTTTTTGGTTTTGTTTTTATTTTCGGTTATATTTTGGGACATTGACCTGTTCATACTGTGGGGGGGGGGCAAGCCCCCTGTCTGGACCTGATGATGGCTCCTGTCTGCATTCTTCCCCTGTAGAAGTCATGAGTCTTTTCTTTTGTTCAATCAGTATGCCGTAATCAGTTACAGAGACTTGAAATCACGGAGTTCCTGTTCCGGACTCCTTGCCTCCCAGAAAAACCACCTTGGGGCACAAGTCAGGCTTCAGACAGCAACAAACAATTCCTTTTCTGGCTAACTCAAAGCCTGAGGGCATCGGTCGGTGACAGAACAAGAAGCAACTCTCCCAGCAGATGAAGCAAAGGAAGAAGGAAGGTTGAGGGTGTCTGTACCCTGTGGAAAAAATTCTCTGGGAAGATGCGTGTGCAAATACTTTCACTGCAACATTGTGTGTGTGTGCGTGTGTGAGTACCAAGGGAGTGGCAGAGGGGGTTAATGAAAATCACATCAGTGCTGATCCTCTGCATCATAAAGTAGAACTTCAGAAATCGGCTGCATATTTTTTTGTATTGAATATTAAATAAATTCAACCCGAGCAGTGTGGTTTTAATAGATGTTCCTTGAAGAGGTTTGCTTCTTTTCTGGAGCTCTGGTGCCATAGAAGTATAAGTGGCTCCACCCTTCCAGTTCATGCACAGCATCTCTGCTGGGGAAGGGACTTGAAAAATTTAGGGTAATTTAAGAGAGATGTAGAGGTGCTGGAATTTCTGTCCCCCATTCTCAGCACCAGGAACCAAGTCTCAAGGTTCTTAATATTATTCAGTTTTATAACCAAAGAAAAAAAAACGTTTATTTTTCCTTTACATACTTTGTTACAGAACAACTCAGTTGAACATACAGAAGTGATAAGACATTTATATGGAAATGTTTTTTTTTCCCATTTTTTTTTCATATTTGGTTAAACAAAATACATCTCTGTAAACAAACCCAAGACAAGGCTCTAACAAAACCAAACAAGCAAGAAAACAAACTTGGGCTTTCCCCACTCCCAGGCAGTGGGACTGGTCTGCCCACCCTCCATCCAGCAGCCTTGCTTGCCCCAGGGGTGCGATCATTCAGTTTCCCTTTACCTGAGCAGCTGGATCACACTATTTTCCCCCCACAGGAGAGGTGCTGACTTACAAGGAGAGGAAAGTAGCCCCAAAATATTTTAAAACATCTTTGCATATTGTGCACTGATCCACTGGCTTGCAGTTTCCATGCAAACGGTTTCTCCAAAGTGCGGTTTTACGCAGCATAGAAAATGTTGCTGTTGAGATTTTTTTTTCTCCCCCTTCCTCTCTTGAAGAAATGGCTTCAAGTCATGAGCAGAATGCCTGCAGGCTTTGCATTCTGCTTGTAAAGTGTTTAAAAACTCTGCCAGCTGGTATTGGTCATTGGAATGTGTTACGAAACAGGACTTGTTTTAGAAACGCTGGGTATTTAAAACGTAAGAGCCGCTTGCTCTTGACTTCTGCAGGCTGTGCTCAGAAGACTGCAAAATGGTGCTTGCGGGATGTCCAGGGCTCAGTGAACACCATGCTGGTCCTGTCGTCACACTGCCTCTGGTCTTGGTAAGAAGGTGTGAGTTAGCAGTCTCTCACTTGGCTTCAAACACCTGCTCATGCTTTGCTGAGCTCTCAAGAGACAAACAACTGAAAAAAGGTAGTTATAGCCCACAGCCCTCCTTCTGAAAGCCCCAACACCACCAGAATGAGACTTTCCTACCTGGCAAAGCAGAATCATTCAAGCTCCATCCCTTTCCAGCAATTATTAGCTGAGCCCTTACATGCATAAAAAGAGAAGCAAATGGCAGCTCAGCCAGGAAGAGCTAAACATAAGGAGCCCTGTTCTCAATTCAGTGCTTCCTCCTGCTTGGAAGCAGCAACTGAGCTACAGCTGGCCCAGGTGACAGAGAAACAACAGACTAAGATCCCTCTTGAAGTCTCCATGTCTCATCACTTTTTTCCCCCCATGGAAAGGAGGGGAGGAAAAAGCAATTCACTCATGAATGGAATGTTTGTCAGCCAACACTACAAGAGAAGTTGGTTCAACCACCAGGCCCCACTCTAACGCCTGATGATTCTGGTGGACCCTCTGCACCTCCCACATTGGCTGCTAATAACTATAAAGAGGCAAAAGTTGACTATCATTAGACTTCCCTCCTCAAATGATTTTTTTTTTCTTTCATGACCAGCTCTCTTGTAGGAAAGTTCCTTCTGGGACATTCTGCGTGGCTTATTTGTGATCGTGGGCTAGACTTCTGGAAAGAGGAAAATAAGGGAATTAATTCCTCTTAAAACCCCTTCAGATTCTATTCTTCTTTCCAAGCAGCCCCTAAACTACTGGGTGTTCATGCACAAAACCAAAACAGCTTCAGATGTTAAAAAAAAAAAAATTAAAACCCAACATAGCACAAAACCCAGGCAGACTTCAGCCTCTAGTTCAGAAACATGATACTCCCCCATCAGTCTGTGCCTGCTGTTTTCTCACTGCCTTAGCTAGCCACATGTTGCCAAACAACCACTTGGCCACATATGTCGATCTTTGGAGATACTGGGGAAGAATCCTCTGGCTACCCAAAGGATTTTCTGAAAGATGACTTTTTGTTTTTTTACTCCCCACCTCCCCCCCTAATTCCTGGGGCAAACCATCCCTACAAAGCAGAGGGCTGTGAACACTATACCATTCCTAGTGTTTTGATAGTGTCCTGAGAGACCCTTACAAGTTGCAATCGCCTTCATGACAACTTGTTTTGGAGGGAGAGGCTTGTGAAGGAGCGATGGTGTGCTTGGCCCCTGCTCCTCCCCAGTGAGCTAAAGGAACACTGTGTCACCATACGCAGCCTTGGGCAACACAGATAAAGAGAGGTCGGAGACTTCCAGAAAACCTGGCCCCAAAGCACAGCCTTAGAGAGAGAGCAACGCCTTCTAGTTAGCTGAAGGGCAAGCAGCTCATTCACCTTTGCAATCAGTGATTGGCTTCCAGTTTCCTCCACTCTGCCCTCAGTACTCCCCCACCCACTACCCCCAGTGTCCTACGCCACCGCCCTATTGCACCAAGGAAGAAAGGAAAGAGCCTAACAAAGGAAGTTCCAGAAGAGAAGAGTTGGGGCACCCATTATCCAGGTTTCAGGACATCATGAGTTCCATAAAGGGGCAGAGCTGTAGTGAGAGGACAGAGTCGGTCCAGGTCACACGTCAGCTCTCCAGCTCTGATGTGCTTCCACCTCCTCTGGCACCACCAGCAGGAGTTCACAGTTCTTTCCTCTTAGCTGGTGTTTCAAAAACTTCCTACAGTAAGGAGAAACAGGAATAAGCACAACTGAATGTAGAACCTTGTCATCTTCTACAACTAAACATAGCTATGCAAATATGACAAGAAATGGGAGGAACATCTTCTCACCTTTAGTTATTTTCTGACAGCAAACTGAACAAAAGCACTAGACTTAACACACCTCTACCCAGCAAACTATTGCAGGATCAGATAGACATGATCACTTCAGCTGAAAGATCTACATAGATGTCACTCTGGCACATGTTTGTGGGGAAAACAAGCAGAAAAAAAAAGCAAAACATCATCATCAGGATGTCCTCATCACAGGTCACAGCAGCAGAGTACCACTCACTCAACTCATCTGACACAGCTCTGCAGCCCCTTCTTGTCCATAAGCTTTTTCTCATAGCAAACTTGGATTCAATTCAATAACTATTGAAGTCAAATCAATGGTTTCTCCAGTATCTTTCAGCCCAGCTCCCAAAATTCAGCATGTGGGAAGCCCTTATTTATTGCTGAATAACAGCACACCCAAGACTTAAACAAACAAAAACCACCCCTCTAATTAGTTCTGCACAATAGATCCACTACTGTGTTGTTCTACCCTGGAGTTCCACAAAAGGCTTACACCCAATTTGTCAAGACTTGAATGACGTGACAGGTGCTGGAAATATTGCTCATATGCAGTCCCTTAAGTTAGAACAAGTCTAGTTGAGACAGCAATGCCATTTATACACTTCAGAACAGGACAGAATGATAGCAGAATGGCAACTAAGGACAGGTTAGGTTTTACAGTCAAAGCAAATCATGCCAACCAACTTGTGTTAATATTGAAGAGTGGAGGGGAGTCGAACCAGGTGTGCAACGTACACTGAAACAGGCAAACAGTCAAGAATAGGGCTGCACTCAATCTGAGGAAATTTTGCTGGGAACACACACAGTACTGGAGAGGCAAAGGAATGCTGATGGTCTCACATTCGAGGAGACAGTGAGGCACAGCACATCTAGCTGCAGGCATCACTCTCTAGTGTCAGACTTGACCTCTACATTCATTGCTAGTGACAGAGCCAGCCCTGTAAGAGATGAAATTAGGCTCTCCTGAGCTCTTAGAAACCTCTGCTGGCTAAAGTATTTTCTTAGCCTCGCACAAATAAGGTATAAATTAGAGTGCGCTTATGCAGAGAAGTTTTTGTAGTGGGAAGGGCCACCCAGCAGCTGCCCCACATCATATCAGAGACAGCTTCAGCTGCTCCAGATGGGACCCACCACTGACCAGAGCTGAGCCATGAGTGATGCTGGCTGTACTCTGGGAGAACAGACTTAAGAAGGGAAAAAAATGCTACACAACAGCAGCTGGGAAAGAGGAGTAACAGAGAGATAAGACAGCCCTGCAGTTACAAAGGTCAGTTCAGAAGGAAGTGCTTCAGGTGCAAAGCCTGAGCTTCCCACAGCCCAGAGAGGCCCATGGAGGAGCAGGCTGTCCCTCTGTCCCTCTGCTGTCCCCACCATGCAGAGCAGATCTCCACGTGCAGCCATGGAAGAGCCCACAGTGCAGCAGAGGATGTGGCCTGAAGGAGGCACAGCCCATGGAGAGCCCCTGCAGGAGAAGCCCCAGACCAGACCTGCAATCTGTGGGGCAGGAGAGCTGGGGGGTTGCCACCTAGTGGAGCAGTTCCTGAAGGGTGGGCCCTCTGGTATGGTGTCATGCTGGAGCAGTGCTTGGGGAGCTGCAGCCTGTGGGAAGCCCGCATGGGATCAGTTTGGGAAGGATGGCATACTGTGGCAGGGACCCCAAACTCACGCAGGGGCAGAGGGACTACAGATCAGCAGAGATGAAATCTTATGGACTGACTGCAGCCCCCAGTTCCCTGAACCTCTTTGGGGGTAGAAGGGGAAGCATTTTTAGTTTGCTTTTTAGCTCTCACTGCTCTACTCTGTTTATATTAATCTCTATATGCTGAGTCTGTTTTGCCCATGATGGTAACTTTGAGTGATCTCCCTGTCCTTGTCTTACTTTTTCCCACTATTCTTTTGAGGAGGGGTAGTGACAGAGTGGAGTGGTGGAGCTGAACTTCCCATGAGCACAGAACCACCACAAAAATGTAAGTGAATCTTATTACCATCAAATATTTGGTACTGCAATTCAGCCATAAATGCTTCCATCGCTAAGCGTTTAAGAACAAATTCACCCCTTACAGCAGGGAAGACCTGGATACAAACCCACAAACACGTAACAAGGGGGTGGGGAAGACTTACCTGAGCTCACTTTCACCTCCAATCCACTCAGGCATCTTGAGTTTGGAGTCGAGGTTATAGTAAGTGCCTCCCACCTCCCGGACGCAGATCCAGTGCTGCCGCTTGAGGGGGAGCTTCAAGGGACCCCAGCAAAGGCTGGAGGGCAGATTCATGATGAAGCCCATCACGTTAGACAGGGCAATGACATTAACATCCCTAAAAGGGTGTGGAAAACAAACAACAACAAGATTACGTTCTGGTACTTGAATGTCATCTGGTTCTTGTTTTTTCTTTTCAGTCTTACAGCTAACAGCCATTTCTGGAATTACATGATTTCTTAATACCTGCGCTTGTCCCACCAAACTGCCTCGTATCCTTTGGTCTGAAGCGCTGCCATGATCACGTTCACATCATAGTTCCCATTCCCCAGCATGCTCTTCTTGTGTGGCGTCACCATGGTGTTGGGAGACAGCCTGAAAACAGAACAAGAGCCGCTCTAGCAGGTGCTTGGCAAACCCATATTCCAAAACTGCTGTATAACTTGAAGCCTGTTTTCAGGGGATTTGCTTCCTTAGAAGCGAAGTACTTTGTCTGCCCCTTCTCCCTCAAAACCAAGAGGCTGAGAGGGCTAAATAACACATTAACAATTACTTTGATGAGTAAAACCTCTAAGGATCCTGGCTTTGATGTGAAAGATTGCAGAACAATCCACCTGCAATGAAATGGTATTTCAGAATGCCACTTCAATTATTTTCCCCTAGTTCAGGGTTGGAGTAAATGCCAGTTTGACATATAGAACAACAGCTATCACAACTTCAAGTGTTGAACAGTCAACATCAGTCTTTAAGAGTGGATGAGATCACAAGACCCAGGGTGGGCTGCCTGCAGTTAAAGGTTGTTCTCTCCTAGACCCCACTGGCAAATGAAAAGAATGTTCATACATAGAGCTGTGAAGATATTTGGGCTTGATAGTTTCTAAAGCACTGCCATTACGTAAAAGAGGTAAGACAGCCTTTGCTGTCTACAAATACAGAAAATGGATGCAAGGCAGACAAAGATATGCCCCCCCCCCAAAAAAAAGCCAGACACTTTCACTGTTTTGTTCCCTCCCCAGGATAAACACTGTAAGCAGAGAAAACACAGTGAGTTAACGTGAAGAGGACAAATGGGCTTCAGCAGCTGGGAGGATGAGCACAGAGGGGAAACTGGGAGCCCAGAAGAGCAAGGACATGCAATGCCAAAATGGAGAAAGCCAAGCCTGAGCTCTATTCTGTTGCAATGGGTTGCTCTTCTGATTGGTGAGGACTCCACTAGCTCTGCTGGCACAAGGTTCAGACGTTTTGTGGCACCTGATATCCATGTTTCCTCTGCCTTTCCTTCATGCCAGCTGACCCCCGATGCTCCCCTGAGCAGCTGAGTATTATGTTTCAGACCAAGCAAGACTAGATAAGGTCCAGGCAGGTAACCTTCTGCACCAGTTCTGTTCTCTTGCAGGGCAGCAAACTGCAGCAGAACAGTCTCAAACAATGTGGTAACACAAATCTATTCATATCTGCCACTGAGCAGTTCTGAGCAAGGCAGTGACATTTTCAGAAAGTCATAGTTCCCAGTCTCCAAATCTCTGCTGCATCTTACAAACCACAGAGATGCTACAGTAGCTTGTCACAGCCCTTCCAGCATTGCCATAAAGCAAGATCACTGGGCTACAACTAATTCCTCAAGAACATTGCTTCACCCTATTATCTCTCATGAGTGCTGGCAAGCTAGAAAAGTCTTCCAATTAAAAGCTCTTTGGTTTGCTCAAGCACCCTCTTGTGGCACAGTTTTCCAAAGACTAGCTTATTTGTGGGCTGAAAGAATGCACTTATCTATGTTCTTTCCAGAAATGAGACAAAACACAGAGGTAACACTCAGAACTGTTACCCATGAGAAAGCCTTTATCAAAAGCCACCTCGATACACTTCTGCTCATATACACTTACATAGAGTACACAACCATCAGCTGAAGGATTCTGACTAAACAAGGAGCAATAACAAAATGATTTATCTAGAGACTAATCTGGGCGAGACTAACAAAGTTGAACAAAACTACAGGCAATAATCCTTCTGAGTTTCCCAAGACACAAACCTTCATCAACTCCAACACAAAGCTGTCTTTTCTAACCAAATCTCAATAAACAGACTCAAGTGAAGTGGTTTTGTTGGCATCTCCACGCAACAATGGGAACAAGCAATCTTACTTCCTGAAACAAAAGCCAGAGAAACACCAAAAAAACGGCTCTTGTATTAGAGGAAAGAAGAGAGGGAGGACTACAGAATCAGAGGAGAGCTTGGGACATGTTTTGGCATATACTTGAGATGATGATAATAATCACGCTACACTGGCCCGAAGCAACGGGCTGCAGCAAAAGGGAAATGAATGATTAAGCAACGCACTTCAATTATTTTTCAAGGGATGTGGTCAGAGCTAGGGAAAGCTTAAGCTTATTTGTGATTTCATTACCATGTCAACACTAAGCTTAAAAAAAATAGTGATGCCTAGAGACGTTTTTGTAGCTTATTAAAATACTAATCAGTCTCTTGTCACATTCAGTAAAACATAGCGTATGTCTAGACGTAGGAAAGACACGTGAAAAAATGATGTACAAAAAGTGGCTAAGACCACACTACTTAAAGTCAAGCTAAAGAGCTAGAAACAAGCAGTAACTCCACAGAGAGGCAAAGGAGGCAACAATTGTTATGCATTCCTCATAGCTCATCCATTTAGAACATTCCGAGCTGGAAGGAACCCACAAGGATCACAGATTCCAACTCCTGGCTCCACAGGAACACCTAAAATTCAAACCATATTTTTGAGAGTGTTGTCCAAGTGCCGCTTCAACTACTGCTGTGGGGTTGAATCAGTCTGCATATCTTGATCTAAATATTAAGATGAGACAACACCAGTTTGGAATTTAAGAAATTCTTCCTTTCGGGGCAAGAGGTCTCACCAGATGAGCATCTCAACGCTTCCTGAGAAGTTCCACACTGCACACATTCTCTCTCACCATGCCCAGTGAAAACCAACTAATTAGATCATCACACCACTTCTACCGCAGGAACTGCCTCTGTTTACTTCAGGCCAGTAGAAATCCATCTGTGATTACAGCTCCGACAATTGCTGCTCTGGAACAAAACCACAGAGCCTTTATGCTGGACAAAAAGTGCCTTTAAAATGCTGTTGATCAGCTAGCTCCTCTTCATGAATAGGAATTTTATTTACAGTACTATTGTAAATAGTACTTCCATCTGATATTTGCAGCTGTCCATTACCACATGTTCTTCACTAAAGAAAGGAAGGCACATACATGACAAGCCAAGCCCCAGTTCAACAAATATTCTGATTTTTAGGGTGATAGCAACAGGGCAGGGAACTTTGACCAAGAGCACCTGCAGCCCAACTGCTGCCACGGAGCGCTATTCCCTGTGCCTCACTAACACAACCTGCTGCCAGCTACTGGTAACCATGAAGATTAGATACAGAGATTGAATACTGTGAGGAGACTCCATTTACTACCCCCATTCCTTAGCTTCATCAATTAAAGTCACCACAATTTTCAAAGGCACCCTCAGGACAATTTCCACAAAGTGTTAAAAAACATAAAATAAACACCCAGCCAAATGAGTTTTTTTGCAGGGCACGTTCATCATCTACAATTTCCCGTGTAAGACTCAAGAATGCCTTTTCTAATTATGTGAAGCTGCCAGGAAGCATTCAGCAACACTACAGAAAACATGGATCTAGCTACTGAAATTAAATCCTGTTGGTAAGCAGGATCTCACTGCAAGGAAAAAAAAAAAGGCTGTAGCATTTGAAGAACTTCATTTAACTGTTTGAATAAGTTGATGAAGTTCTAATGTCCAACATCTACTAAGTTCTATAGTACCAAATGGAGAAGTTTTTATGATGATCCCTTTGTCATCCCAGCCACTCTCACTCCTCAGATCTATTACTACATGAAGATAACACACCGACAGGAGGCAGGGGCAGAAAACAGAAGATGCATTAAGGTGGATGCAGTGCAACCACATGGCAGCATCCACAGCTCTCAGACCCAAACTTGGCAGGCTGAATACTCTGAGAAACAAAAAAAAAAAAAGAATTTCTGTGTAAAAGAGGGAAAAATAAAATAGGAAAGGATGGGGTAAAAAGGAGCTACATTCAACTTGAAGCAGCAGTATACTCCAAACACTTCCATTTGTCCCCAAAAATATGACCTGCAAATCCCTCTAAGCACCAAAGGAAGCAAATGCTTCTGCAGAATGCCGTACCTCTGAAAAATCTCCTGCAGGGTTTCCCTAGTGAAGGCGTTGCTGTCCTGGAAGACATTGTTGAGGGCATGGAGGGCACACAGCTCCAACAACACTGGCAGTCAGTGCTTTCCCAGAGACAGAACACCTCATGGCGCTCGTCCTCGGCAGAGCCTCTTTCCG
>JANHGO010000049.1:5710712-5742335 GCA_024606505.1 Aquila spilogaster
AGGCACACTTTTATTAATTTCCTCACTAATGCTTAAAAGCTGTTCTTTAAAATCATTCGGTTTCACAGGCTATTTTCGTCAGGGCGGCGGCGGGGCGGGAGCCCGGCGGGCGCTGTCCGTGGTGCGGGGGCGGGCGGGCAAACTTTGCTGCCGTCGTCGGCCGGCCGGCGGCTCTGCCGGCGGGTCGTTTTGAGGCTGAACTTGCCGTGGATGCCTGGGGCTGGCAGCACGCGCCTTCGGTTAGGGCAGCGCGGGGTGGGGGGAGAAGCCGGGGTGCGGGGTTTCCCCGCAGGCCGCCGCCGCTGGCTGCGAAGCCGGTTGCGGCGGGGGGGGGCGGGGGGAAGGCTCGGCCAGCCGGGGCAGGGTGGTGAGTGTCAAGCGCCCGGGGTTGCTGGTGGGAGAGAAGCGCGGCTCTGCGCGTCAGCCGTGCGGCGGGGCGGGCGGTCCGTGGGTCTCCTGCCCGCCGCTCCATTGTTCCTTCCTTGCACGGGAGCAGGCGATCCCTTCGCTGTAAAATCTGGGGCAGGGAGAGACTTCGGCGGATGGAACAGCTCTTCGTTTGCACACCAGGCAGCGGTGCTGTTTATTTTGTGTGAAGACTCTCACGACTGGTGAAGGCGCCGCTAAGAGCTTTAGAAAAATAACCTGAGCCGAGGGGAGGGTGGCTACACAGAAGCACCAGACCCCGCTTTGGAGCCGCAACCAAAAGCTGTAAAACTCAGTAGGAATCCTTTCCCTGACGTAAGACAGTGTGCATACAGACCTTCCAGTCAGTACTCCTTCTGAAAGGCAGGCTTTCCTTCTAGGTGGACCTGGGCTGCTTCCCATCATGGCTGGAAAGTGGCTGTAACAGAGAAGTGTCAGCGGAGAAGGAGCGTTATCAAAAGAATGAATCTTGTAACTGCTCAGGCTTCTTGTCCCGCTGTTGCTCCTGTCTTGCTCTCATTTTGTGTTATCTTCCCAAATCTTGTTGTTACGGCCTTAGGCCCGCTAACCTAAGTGCACAGTAGCTCAGACAACTGGAGCAGCAAGACATCCCTCAAAATTCATGATAAAAGGTGTGGGAAATCGCTAGCCTCGCTGCGTGGTGAGTGAGGCGGTTGGAGCCTGGGGTCCTCTTCAATGCTTCTGAGCTGCTGATCTGGGCTCTGACGGCTGCGCTTGGTTTGGCAGAGCCCAAGCAACACAGAGCAAACAAGATGATTTAGGATTTCCCTTTATTCTGGAGAGGAACCCTCCACTTAGCCAGGCTCCTAAAGCCCGACATTGCTAACCTCTTTTTACAAATACTCCCAGAGCAGTATTTTGTACGGTTAGTGTTAATTATTACGTAGTTATTACACAGTTAGTAGTAGTAGTTGTATGTAGTTATTATAGTTTGGACAGGCTGGGTAAGAGAAAGCTGATTAATTCTATCCTTGCGTTGTGAATAATGTGGAACAAATGCTTCATTTGAATTTTACCTTCTTCCACTACCTGTCATACTCCTTTGCTTACAAGGAGGGGGAGTGCAGAGATGGTCAAGATTTGAAATTAAGGGTTTATTAAAGGTCAAAATGACCTTGGGGATTGTGGATACAAGGTATTTGAGCCTTGTTTCTTTTTCGTACCTAATTCTGCGGCTGCCCAAGGGCTGAATTGGGGCTTGAGGTTGGTCTATGCTGGCAGCCTGTTCTGTGCTGCACGTTCGTGCACCATCCATTGCAGACTGACCTCCGTGTGAATTATGGGACACCTGTGCTAAATTCCTCTGCTGTACACGAGAACTAGAGCAGTGCCAAGAGAAGATAAACTAAGCTAACTCTAGCTTAAGAGTGATAAAAGTTGTAATCCCTAATGCTTAGACAACACCTCAGGTCTAACAAAGGCTGCATGAAGAACAGTTTCAGTAAGGGAATCTCCTTTTAGGCAAAAGGAGCAAGAAATAAAAAGAAACATGATTGTAGCCCTCGCTTTGGATCATGAGTGCCCAGATCCTACTTTAGGCATCCCATCAGAGAACCTTCCTCACTGAGTTCATGGATCAGGTCCTTAGCATGTCTTGGAAAAACAGTAGTCATGTGGGCAACCAACAGTTAAAATTAATTTCATGCTATGCCTCTCTAGGCTGGAGTATGAAAACCTCAGTGTCGATTGCTTTGCCTCTTCTTTATTCTCTGCTGTTCCAGAGGATTTTCTACCATTTGTGACTTAGCATCCCCTTTTTGCTTTTATATCTGTCAGGAAGGGAAGATAAAATAGGGAGAAGCCCCTGGTTTTCTATTGTTCTGCCTGTCACATGATTTTATGGCCAACAAGAGGAAGCCTAACATTCGGGGCCTCTCTGACTTTGCTGTCCCTAAATGCAGTTGATGTTTCATTGATTGCTTCAAAAATAAATTAAGCTGAAGAGGACTGGGCTACTGAGATAGAAAGCTGAAATGCTTGCACAGGGTTTAGTATGGGTCAACAGCTCAGTGTTAGATCCACACTTCCCATTGGGATCAAGTTTTCCAGTGCCACTTGCACTCATAAAGGAGCAATAAGTAGAAGAGTTGTTTCAGACGTCTCAGAAGCACAGTAAAAACCTGGGTTTTGTTGCCAGAGACAGATGAAATAATGTCCTTGCGCTTTCTTTTGGGGTGTGCTAAATTTCAACTCTAACGCGGAGAAAACGGACCTGTGAGGATGTGTGGAACAAGTGAAATGTTAGTGTCTTGGTGGAGCTGCTGCTGAGTTGTGTGTGTGTGAGATGGGCTTTCCCTAAGCTGAGCGCTTGGCTCCCCAGGTGAGCTGATCCCTCCGAGGAGCCTGCCTGTCCCTGTGCTTCCATCCCTGAAACACGGTGAAGTCCTTCAGGCAGTGGTGACCTGAAGCCAGCAGTAGTATGCAGGGGCTGGCAGTCCTGTGGCTTCAGGAGTGACACAGTGATGCTCTGTGCAACCTCCTCTGCACTTTTGCTCACCGGTGCAGAGGCACGTCTTAGGCAGACGACCCTCCATGTGTTCCTCAGGTCCCTGCTGGAGTCCGTGGGGGAAAGCAGAGCAGCTCGGGCTAAGTGAGGTCTGATGCTGTATGCATCAGAGCTGTGCGGTAATGGAAGAGACCACCACGGGGAAGTATGGGCAGTAGCAAGACACTGCTCGCTTGCTGCTTGCAGGGCTTTCTGCTGAACCTGGAGCCTAGCTCAGCGGCTCTCACTGAGCTCTCCTGCTAGGCAGCAGTTTAGACCTCTCTGCCTGCCACCCCCCCCTCCTTCTGGCCCCTCCAGCTACATATGTTCCCAACCTCTTCTTCACGAAGGGAGTGCGTTCTGAAATCCTCTGAGTACTAGTGAGGTCGAGGTTTCCTAATTATCCTAACACCTTATTTGAGATGCTTTACAGGAGTTGCATCCTTCCAGAGAGCGTGCCCCCCTTTCTTGGTGCTACATGCTCCCTTTTCAGATTTGAGAAACACAGCGGCTGTATGTACAGAGTTTCCTGGCCACCACTGCTTTTCCTCCCTCTTCAAGCTGTTCAAAATAGTTAAAGATGGCATAGGCATTTCCAAGTACTTTCTTGCTTGTATGAATACACGTTTTTAAGAACGCTGTTGCGTAGTATCTAGGTGCAGCAGCTGGATGTTGGTCCACTTGATTTCATTCCAGGTGAAAGATCTGATTCTTTTTCTTCCATATGCCCCTCACTTTTCACTCAGTTTCTTGTTAGTAAGAAAATGCTAATGCATACATAAGCAGGAAGAAAATCCCTGAGGATGTTTTTCCTGTTTTTACATACCTCCCCCTTCCCGGTCATTCAAATAAAATAGATTGGCATTCTAGTTAATAGAGACAAGCTGTCTATCAGACATTGCAGGAAGGCAGTACCAGAGCTAAGAGCGGAGAGACTACATTTCCAGGCAACGGATGGAAAGCCAGTTCTCCAAACCTCAGCATTCTTGTCTCTTTGGACTTGTTTCTCTCAGCTTCTCTTGCGAGACGACCTACCTGTCTTAATTGACTGTATTAGGAGCTAATTTATTCAGCCTCGACAGTCTTTCACCAGATCACTGAAGTACATATTAGATATAAATTATCATTTGTATCTGCTTTTATTATCTTTTTGAATATCAGCTCTGTGTATCTTGTTCACTTTCGCTAGGGAAAACAAATTCACATGTCAAATACTGCTGGAGTCATTTCTTCAGGCAAGATGTACCCACACTTGGAAATTAATGGAAATCAAACACATCAACAAGAAATTAGTATTTAGGGACAACAAAAAGAAGAAATTACTATGGGCAGAATATACTGAAAATCTAGGCTGTGCTAAAAAAGGTGTGTAATAAAGACAAAATTGTGTGCTACTTCTGTTTTTATTATATATCATTTAATGTTCTTAGGTGGTTTTTGGCTCTGATGCTCAGTAATCAGTAGCGACTCTTGCAGGTACAAATGAGGAGGGAAAGGGAACAGCCTTGCTTGGTAATGCTCTGTTTAATTCATAAGGTAATTAGGAGGGACATATATACCTTGACAGGTACAGAGCAGTACCAAGCTGCATCTTGCTATAAATGTTATTCGCCAGATGTTTGAACAGAATGAAAGCTTTATTCTTAGCCAAGTTGTCATTGTCTGGTCTTTACAACTTGCTGGGCAAAACTGCACATACTGGGACAATTTGGGCTAATGGGAGTGGGTCTGCTGGGGGAAAAAAGTGCCTTTTTGGTATTTTTAGTTGCTCAGAGATTGTCTTCAAATAGTATATAGCACTGTTGGTCAAAGACTGCATTTCAGGGTTGAGGTAATAATGAGATTTTCCTTATTCAGCTATTTTAGAGGCTCTACTATTTTGGCTACCCTCGGGGAATATAAAATGTGTTAGCAGTTAAATCCATGACAACAGATAACTTACTTAAGCATTAGATTTAGCTGAGCTAAGATGCAGGCAATTCAACTGGGTGAGACACAGGCCACCCTGGCATGAGGGGGCCCTGAATAAATCCTTGCTCCAAAGACAGCAGAGTGGGGGTTTGAATAGGGGTCTCTGGCCTTCAAGAGAAACAGGACAGACAGGCAGTTGGAGATTTCTGCTAGAGCTTGGGCAGGCTGTGACTGGGGCAGGTTTAAGTGGGGTTTAGTGGATTTTTAGTGAATTTAGGTGCCTGGAGGTGTTTAAGTGCCTAAAAGATTACATGATGTGCAAGTGAGGATTTCGATGGGACATCAGCGCTGATTTTGAAGGACTAAAGATTTCCTGCCCTTACCTCAAGCACTCCTATTTGCTAAGGAGTTCATTTTCCCCATCACTCCTTCTGCTAGTTTTTTTCTGTGATTCAACTGATTAGCAGTGGGATCCATCTCTGCCAACAGTGTCTGTGATGCAAATATGGACCAAAACGGGGCCAAAATTCCCCAATGCTTGAAAAGACTCGAAACAGTAGCAAGGGAGTGAAGGGGACCAAGGCACTGAAGCTGAGGCTTCAGGGTCGGGGGTGGTGTGTGTTCTGCGGCAGGCAATAGATGATGGACGGGCAATTCATTCTGCTCTGCAACGCCAACTAGGATGTTTAAAAGGTAGGCTGGTATTTCTGCAGTTTTGGAGGTCTAAAGTAAGTTGGAAGTGTCATTGTGGTATAAATAAATGTCAATGGGCTTTCTCAAATATATCTACCATTTATTTAAAATCTCTGTCCTAAAATTTATTTTCTTAAGATTCTCGAGTAAAATTCTTTGAAGTTGGGCAATAAGGAGCCAAAATCTAATGGAAAGTCAGTGAGGTTTATGTGTTGAAGTCCCTGGGTTCACTTCTGAAAATGGGATTTAAATGGCTGACGGGCTTTCAGCTGTCTTTTTTACTGATCATATTTTTATCTGCCACCTCTGTTGGTAAGCAGAGGGGAGAGCAAGGTGTAAATGACATGGGGAGGAAGAATTAGAGAGTGACCTATTGTTCACTGTCTCTGTCAGCAGAAGAACGGGGGCCATCAAGTGAAACTATCAGGCCCCAGGTTCAGAGCAGAAGGATGTGCTCCTCATTTAGCTGTGCAACTCCTTGCCATTGGGCGTTGTGGGGGGCACAAGTTTCCATGGTTTCAAAAAACAAGCAGGCAAATTTAGGAAGAATGCTTCAAAAGCCTCTGAGTACAAAATTAACACCACTGGCTCAGGAAAGCCCTTGACCTGCAGATCCCCAGCAGCTGGAAAGTATTCTGGGGAGCAGCATTACACAATTAGTCTGGTTGTGAGAAGCTTCCCAAGGCATCCACTGTTGGCCACTGTTTCAGCCAAGATACAGGCATGGATTTAATATAAGCCAGTATGCTCCTTACAGTCCAGCACCACAGAACTGAGCTTTGTTTTCTCCTGAGGTTGATTGTGAGATATTGAACCTATTAAAGTCATACTGTTGATTAAGTGGATCAGCTGAAAAATGTTTTATGAGTCGATGTTGTCTCAGAGATGCGTGCATAACTTAAGATCGAAGCAGTGGGAAAACAAATGAAGGAAGATTAAGATCTCTTAAACGTGTTGGCTTCATTGAACTAAAAACAGAAGGATTTTTTAAAAGTCATTTCTTTTGTTTGTGACTCCTGTTCAGGGCAATGGTAGGTCAGAGTGGCTGGTTGCATGTTTCTCGACAGCTTGCCTGCGCCAGAACCAACATTTCCCAAAATCTCCAAACAGACATGGGGAAGAAAAAGGGACAGAGGAGCTGATTGACCTTTTTGGTTGTGAGGAAAGGAGGGAAATTTTGCCTCCTTTGACAAAGATGATTTCCAGGTTTGACCAGTGATAAAACCGCAATTTCCGAAGGGTTTTTCATTTCCATTGTTTGGGGTATGGCTGTGCTGGATTGAGCAGCCAAATAAATGGAGTTAATAATAGGTTCACATAATGACAACCTCCAGTCATAAGATGAAAAATGGCTAGGGCTCACCTTTTCTGTCTTACTACAACATCTGTGCATGCCCTGACAGATCTCATGTGGCTTCAGGACCTATAAAATGAGGACAGTGGCTCTTTGGTCACTGGTTTCCTGCTTCTGAACAATTCATCTTAAGGTATTGTATTTAATGTAGTGAAGCCTGACCTTGAATGCCAGAAACCATTACGAAAGGAAATGCTTCACTGGCCCATATTATTTTGTCAAAGCTGTTTTTAATAGAAAATAAGGTTTTGATTTAAAAAACCCAACACCACAGAAAAGGTATTTCTGCTGAAAATATTGATTTTTTTCCCTGAAAAACTAACCTCTAGTTGAAAAAAATGGCTTAAAGTTCTTTATTCTCAATGGGAAGTCAAAATCTTTTCCAGAAGGGGAAAATATGTCTTTTTTTCCCAACAGCAATATAGTACTAATGCTTGCTTGTTTGATTCATATATTCTACCTTTTTTTGTAAATTAATTAGTATTTACATCTGGGTTGTTGTTTTTTTTAATTATTGTTCATCTTGGACATTTGCTAGCATGCAATTATACATAGCAGTAATTGAATTTGCCAATCTCCCAGTAGTTCTCTGTCCTTTTCAGATGCTCTAAAACCTGTTCTATTACATGTTCTCTTTGTCTTTTTCACCTTATTTCTGGGCAGATGAATAAACACGCTTTTTAATGCATTTCAATTATCTTGCTTTTTGTCAAGATATATTTTCAGATAACACAATTAATTAAAACTCCATTAACCGTTTAAAAAGGGCATATCCCCTAGTGGCAAGCCTTTGGTACTGGCCTACTTGAGCTAATGAGTGCAAATGGATGTATGATATGGACTTGCTCAGAAATAAAGGGGGATTTTTGTCCTTTTTCTTGCTTTTTTATGTATAAAGGAAGCCTGAAGAGATACTCTTTCCACTGCTTTTTACCATTTAGATTCAGTTTATTCAGATCTTCCCGAGAGTTAGATTGCAGGGCTATTCTATTCTATTCTATTCTGTTTTGTTTTGTTTTGTTTGTTTTGTTGAAAGCAGGGCTGGTTGTACAGACTTGGGATGCCTTCTCAGCAAACAGATTCCCTCTGACCTTTAGCCTTTAGTAAGAAAGAATTAAGACAACTTTTCTAAGCTTTTCGGTATTTGCATCCACTCTCAGCAAAGGTATAACCGTGCCCAGCCTTGCAGCCGAGAAGCTGTGTCCAGCCTCAGAGGCTTTTTTCCTTCTCCTGCCAGACCGACCTGTTCCCATCCCCTGCTGTTCCCTTCCCACCTGAGCAGCCAGTCGCTGAGGATGCTTGTTCCGGCTGTGGGAAAGCTCAGGTAGACCGAGTTGTTTTTCCGAACTGCTTTGCAACACAAAGAAGACTTTTCAGAGAGAGCTGCTTTCACCGCTGCTCACTGCTGCCAGGTCAGCTACTGGTCTGGGCAAAGTGGGCTTTTGTGGCTTGCAGAGCACCTGCGTGGGAAGGCAGCTGAGCACAGAGGCTGCCTTGATGAGGGAAGGGAGCAGGAAAAAGGTCCTTCTGCAGTGTGGTGAGTGCTATATTATATGAATAACGCTTGATTTTTGTAATTACTGGGGAGCAGTGTGACCAGAGAGCTTTCTAGGCTGTAACCCCAAGTGCTGTCATTGCAGAAACTACACAGAATGAGTTGAGGGTATGCAGAATAAAATGTCCCTGGCTTTGGGTGGTAGTAGAAGCCACAGTTTCCTGACACTTACTTATCGTTCCTCCTTTTAATGTGTGATCCAAAAGGGTTTTTTTATCCAAGAGGATTTTTTAACTTAGCCCTACCACAGGTGACTTCTTTTAACTACTGTTTTCAGATCCTAAAAAGTAGGAGTGCATTTTAGCAAACAAGAATGTGTATCTACATACGTAACATGCTGGTAATTCACACATGTTGGGAGAAAAATAACAGATTTATATCCTAATAGCCTGGTGTACCAGTTCTAGAGGTGGGAGTGAGTAGTCAAGACTTTTGTACTTGGCAACTCTGCTGCCAGACTCTACAGAAATTGGAATAATTCAAGAAAAAGAGGAAGTTGCTTTTATTCCATAATACTGCAATGGTGGAGATTAAGGGAACTTCAAATCACTGGTAGTGGATAGTAATCTAATGTAAAACCCCAGGCAGGTTAAGTTAATGTATTCTCGGCGTGGTGCCCAGAATAGGATGGGGGGGAAGGGATGGGAAAGGATGAATCAGCTCTGATGTTTTGCAAGATTCTGCCTTCTAGTTCAATATTGTTTTGTTTTCTTTGCCTGAATTTATGCCTGACAGGTGGTGACGGAATGTTTTCATTAAGGAAAGGCAGACACCTTCCTAGAATCACAGAAATCATATGAAGTCTCCTGTGGCAAACTAGTATTCAGACTTACAAGGGGCCGGATTCTCTTCGCCAGTTCTTTAAAGCTTTGAAATTCCTCATTGCTGCCTAAAATCCCTTTTTTCTGGGCCCCATTATCCAGCAGTGCAAGGACGAGAGCACACAGGCTATATCGCTTGCTGCCTGCCCCTGCCCAGAGGGAGAACGGCTGCCTGCAGGAGGGCAGGTCGCCCCCAGCGGGGTTGAGCCTTTTCCATACGCGTGCGTCCCGACGTACTTTAGCGCTGGTTGACGTTGAATTACAGGTCAGCTATGGCATTTTTTGCTAGAGCCTCTGAGGTTAGGGTACAGTTTTAGAAATACTGTCAAGCTGGGCATAGGAAGCACTCCTGTAATGATGCCGCTGTCAGAATAACAAGTTATTAGCAATTGCAAAGGGTGCTCGTGCCTCCTTTGTAAGCAGCTGGCGGAGCCAGGGTAGCTCCTGATGCTCAGGGAACAAACACATGAAGTTTGACTCTCGACCGTCCAGGCTGGGTCGCTGTGCCCCACCTCCTGTGTCCTCGAGAGCTGGTTGCTGGAGTTTGTTGGAGCCTGTGCCGCTGGCTCTGGTCTCCCAGTTGTGGTTCCCCAGTAAATTTGAATGAGAATGTGGGTCGCTGTCGGGGACAGAGGAGAATGTGACCGTCTGTACCTGAGCAGGGTGGACAGTCAGCCCGACAGCTACTATTTCCAGGTTCGGGGTCAGGGACAGTGTGTGGGCCAGGTCTCCGTGAATAGAGCAGGAAAGGAGAGAGGAAGAGGAGCTGCCTGAGGAATCAAGCGCTGTCGTCACAAGTCTTAGCGAAGCCGAGTGTGCTGGAGGCGGTTTTTAATTGCTGGTTCTGGTGTGCTGAACCGCCACCTCCAGAATAGCCTGCCTGTACCAAGTGCCCAGGTGTTCAGTCTGGGTTTACTGTTCTCTATGGTAACTGAATTTAGACAGAATATAATTTAGAAATGAAAGGCACAAATCCCTAAATCAGAGGGAAGCATGGCATTGAATCAAATGAGGAAAAAGCAATACTTTCCCCAAGCTAAAGAACAATTGGTTCATTTGTTCTTTGCTTCTGGAGCCCATTTTGATTTCTTAAGCACATTTTCTTCCCCAGCACTGCTGCTGTAGGGATTTTGAAAGTATATGTGTGTTCTCAAAATTTTTGCTGTGCCTGAGATCAGCATTGTTAATTTTACTCCTCTGAGTGTTTGGTTGAGTCCCCTGGGCCTATACAGTGATCTGCTCTGGCTGTCCCACAAGGCAGATTTTGGCAAACGGCTTTAGAGATGCTAACAGGGGCTGGTGGAAGGGGAGAGATACTCACCACAGGGCTAAGTGTGCATTAAAAACCTACTGCCTTGATGTACCTTAACGCTTGCAGGACTTCTCATCTTCACAGTGCTTATAAGCATTAACGAATCCTCATGACACCACTATGAGGTTATATAGATATGTACTATCACTATGTTAGATGAGAGGGCAAGAGATAAAATTTTCCTGTGTAAGACTCACTAAAGAAGCCAAGGGGAAAGCCCATAGTTTTAAATGACTGTCTTTTCCAAGATGACTAGAATTTGTCTTTCTGAAACACTGCGTTGTAAAAGCATACACTTGTGTAGCCACATGCATCAGTGCTCTCCTGAATAAAGAAATGTTCCTAAACTAGTGCTTGGGAAAGCAGCGCAGCTTTGAAATAGCTGAATGATTCTGCAGGGAAGAGCTCTCGGGTTTTTGTATCTGTTATTAAGCTTACTAAGGTTTTTCATCCTAACAGGGTTTAAGATTAGAGCTTGTTTAGCAATTTCAGACTTTGCTCATGCGATTTCTCCTTCCCCATACCTCAGTTTGAAAAGGAGGATGGAGGAGAGGGAAAGGAACAGCACCTCCGGCATATGTGAGGAGCGGTGCTTGGGTCACCGAGCGGCGGATGGGAGGAGAGCGAGCAGCTGAAGGAGGTGGCTCGGGGCTGAGGATCCCTGACAGGGCTGTGGTCCTGGAACTACAGCTAAGGGAAGAGGCATTGCTAGTTCTAGCATTATCTGCTAGTTCTCCTGGAGCATCCTTGGCTGGGCTTTGTAGGTCCTGGGCTTTGTCTGCTCTTAATGCCTGTTGTCATCCTTTTGTAGCCAAAGCCTTTTTAGTGTAGTTCCACCCTTGCTGCATCCACCTCCTCCCATCTGTATTTGTTCTCTGCTCCTAGCAGCTCCTTGGCAACCTGCCGCACGAGATATAATCTGCAGCCTCACTTAGAGAATTACTCTACTCTGACCTCCTCTGTATTGCAGACTACTTCTGCTTCATAGGGCTTAATCCTGCAAAGAGCTAAACTCAACTTAAACTCAGCACCCTTGGCTGAGACTGCCTTCCCGCATGGTCAAAGTACATTAACCACTATAGAGTAGAAATCAGTATGATGAATTAAATTTTTCGAGTGAAATCTGTAAACTAATTCTAGCTGTATAAAATCACATTTTTGGTGGAGGATCTTTTTTCAAGAATAAAAAGCTAAGGTAAAAATGAAAGCCTATTTCAGTATTATTGATTTTAAAACACCATAATGTATTTCTTTTACAGGTAGCACTAATGTTTTCTGACCAGTGGTCACTGAACATCATTCAAGATCTTTTTATATATATATATATATAGAGCATAAATCTAGAGACAAATACTTAGGTATAGAGAAGAACTAGGACACAGATAATTATGTTTCTGCTCAAATTAAGTTTCTGCATGCTGAAATATCCATGAAACAACCCTTCTGAGGCATTTTAAATGGCATAAAGCTCACCAGCTGAATCCCTGCTGATTCTAATGCCCATTGCGACCTGCGTGCTCTGAGCACGGCAACCTGACACCGTGACTTGTTCACAGAAAGGCTGACCGGGTTCCTTTGCTCACAATAATGTCGTTTCAGAAGCTGTAAAGGCTGTCTTTTTTCTGTACCTTGGGTTGCTCCATGATAACCTCTTTATTTTCTGCAGGCACTTCCCTTTCTGCTCTCCTTCCCAAGGAGGTGCTCCCACAAACGCTGTCTCCCACCTTCCATTGTACTGCTGTCCTCTTGGGGTCCATCCACCAGTGCCGCGTCTTTTCAGACCCCCCGGGCAGGTGCCGCAGCTCTGGCTTGCCTTAGCCCTGGTCCCTTTCTCCTGCTATGTGATGTTTGTGTAGCTCTTCCCAATTGCTCTGTTGTCCCCTTCTCCAGCTCTCGGTGCTGCTCCGTCTTTTCTGCAGTCAGTGGGCTGAGGCAGGTACCAGACGTTTTCTTCCCCATCTCCTTTCACCGAATCCCAGTTCTTTCCCTCAGAGCCAGCACCTTTGCGTGGCGTTGCCCTGTGACTAGGACTTTGTGTGCAGGTCTCTCTCGGCTATTTTACACTGCTAGGACGCTTTTCAGATAATGAGGTGTGAAAGAGTGACATAGTTTACTCAAAGAGCTGGGTTAGATTCATGTATCACCTGTAAACCTGTCTTTCTGAAAATAGAGCAGAAGTTGATGTCCCAGTTTTGGCTAATGATATATTTTGAGTTTTTCTTTTAGCTGGTAGGACATGCTGCTACCCAGGAAGCAGGCTCCTGTGATGCTTTGGCAGTTGTGAACCTCCCTACGTTCTCCGTGGGCTCTTCCCAAGAAGACGGGCTGATTGATTAGTAAAGTGTTTGGTTTCCCCCTAGACTTTGATTGTGTGTCTTGTGGGTTTTGTTTCCCCTTTTAAGAATGCCAGGCAGATACTAGTAATGGCGATTAGTGAGTCTGATGCCTCAGTACTGTTGTGTACTTCTGTGTTTGAGGTAAACACATGGGAATTAATTCATGCTGAGGAGTTCTGCGTAGTCCATCACCAGTACATAAAAAGGGTGTATGTGAACTCATACATTGAGGTTGCTCTGTTTAAGTATCCTGCATTGCTACAACAGACTAAGAATTAGTATCTGCATGTCACATTTTTGTAGTACTAGTTTAAACTAATTGAGCTGTATATGATTTGCCTTCTGGACTCTGACTCCTGCTGAAAACAACTGGTGATCAGTGCCAGTGCAAGTTAGACACGAGTAAAACGCTGTTCAGCTGAACAGCTTGAATAACGTAACAAATGGTGCCATTTTGCATGCCTATTCAGAGCGCGGCAAATCAATCTGCTTCCCAAGCTGGAGCCCTGCCACTTGATTTGTGGGTTTCTAGCAGTTTCAGACTTACAGCCCAGTTTACCTTATAGTTAGCATAATCACGCTGTCCAGTCATGAGCATATAAACTGCACAGGTTATGTTCAGGAATTACATTGTGGAAATATAGATGGGTCTGTTTAATGAGGTACAAAGCCTGTTTTGCATGAAATGTATAATCCTCAATTATCTGTACACCACAAGGGACAAAGGATAATTTTGATAATCAAGCTTTCAGAAAATGGCAGGAATATTCAATGTGATAAGCATTAAGAATCATGACCTCATCTGGGATAACACAAAGCTTGGATAATTGAAGTGCTTCTGTATTGGATTCAAAGAGTGTAATAGTACTTAATGTTTGGGCTCCAGTTTGGTGACTGCTATTAGTATCCAACTCAAAAAGATCTGTAAGAGCCAAGTAGGTCCGAGTGCTTCTCACTGGCACTGGTAGTCTTCAGTTAGCTATTACTGGGGACAGAAAAGGAGAATTTGACAGCCTGCTTCTCAAAGAGAGCCAGTGTGCCATTTTTACACTGTATTTGCTGACTCAAAAAAATATTAGTGGGCTTAATTTTCTCTGAAAGTTGTATTTTAAAGAGAAATCCTTTTCTTTTTGTTAAGGTTTGGAGCTTGGAATGTTTTGGAATATTTTTCTTGCTCATTTAGAGTAAATCCCACTTCATTTGAATTAATTACTGCTCCTATGGTGATATTTGAAATAAAGACAGTCTTGGATGCTCAAAAGAGGGAAAAAAAAGACTAAAACTCGTCATATGAGTCTTACTGATAGAATCTTATTAACTCTGCATGCTGATGTTCACAAGTTCCTCCATCCTCCTGCCTCCCACTATCGCTGCCTTTTGGTTTTTAAATGCATGGAGAGTTTTTCAGACAACTCCAGTTGACGTAAGCTTCACATTACCTTACCAGTGATAGGGATCAACTCAAAATCATCTGAGTCGCTACACTCTTCAGAGATCTATGTTTACATTCTTGGTATGAATTAGCATATTCTCCTGTTTGAAATACCAGTAAGTTTTTAGTGAATGAGGACATCCACTGCTTTGGTGGCTTTGCAGCTCTTTTACTTGACTGCTTCGCATTCTGCCAGACTGTGTATGAGTGTGTTTTCTGCTCCATGGACAGAATGTATAGATTGATCCAAAGAGACAGATGCATGAATGAATGGATGTTGTTTGTCTGTTGAGATGCAGCCTGCCTGGGTCAATTCACTGGCAATTGCATGTTCTGAAGTCAGTCTGTAGCTGACACTGCTTTGTTATTCCACCATGCAGTGCGCTTGGAAAGGGGTCTGTGGCCCATCCATCGTCTCACCGGCTTTTTGAAAACTTTAGTCCGTTGGCTGAAAGGATGCCAGTGCAAGGTCACTACTGGGATGTAATGCTAGATCAAAAATACCTGTAAGAAAGAAAATATCTAAGGCTAGGCTCAGGTAGTTCTGCTGTCTGTCCCTACTGTGTTCTTCTGCATAGCATGTGGTAGCTGGAGGTGGGAAAGCCATACTTTGTGGTAATATAGTTGCAAATATAACAGTGGATTAGGACCTTGCATGTTCATAGTAAAGGGCTGCCTGCAAGCTAAGGAGTTCTTTGCAGTACAGGAGACCAGATGGATACAGAAGATCAAGGGGGAGCTGAACTCATGGCCTTGCTGTTTTCACATCAGTTGGGCTCCTACGTGACAACCCTGTAGAAGTTTCTTCAGTCAGTGAGCATTTCTATTCTAACCCGTTTCTTTTCCTTGTGCTATGAATAACTGGCACTGTATGCTGACACATAACCAGGACCTCATTCTCTGCGTGTGCACGGGATATTTGGAGATTCAGTAGGGTCCTTATCTTTGTGTTCAAGAAGATTTGTTAAGAATCACAGTCTTGCACTATTCTCTCCCAGACTGTCATCATCTCCTGCCTTCTCATAGCTGGCTTTAGGTCCCTTTTGCCATTCATTTAAAGTGGTGCCAGCTCTACCGTGTTGTTTTACAACAGCAAATCAATAGTCACAGGGAATCCCTGTAGTTCATTTTACCATAACCACTATTCATTTCCTGTGACTCTGCTTGCAAAGCCTGCTTTCCCAAACTCTCTGCCACTCTTGTCCTTCACATTATATGTGAAACAGAAAATTACTTCTTAGAAGTGTCCTTGTTGGGTGTTAATGTGGCACAGAAAAAGAGCAGAATCTTTATGGTATTACATGCCAGAGGACGGTCGGTTGTACAAATAGGAGGTGTGTTACACACTCAAACATACATTTTGAAACAGGAGGTGCAGTGCTTGAACAAAACTGAGATATTTTGTTTTTCAGGACAAAACCTAGCAATTTAAGAGTAAATAATATATGTGAAAGTACATATGCCAATGATGTTAACCCACACTGTATCACGGAGATTTCTGTAGGATGACTTTATTCACTTGATTTCTGTGGGAACCCTGTGTTCTTGTGGAGTATAGAAAACGTCAGGGAAAATATTAGGAGGTAATGTTTCAAAGCAGTGCCACCTTATGGTTCTTTTCAGAATAGGAACGTGTGGCCTCCCACCCACGGAAAACATCGTGTGTACCTGGCTGGGTTCTGTAACTTTCTTAAATGGTCACCTTCTGTGTTTCTGATCACAGGGGTCAGTGGTGGCCTATGCCTATCACTCTCAGGACTAATTGCAGAGAAACAAATGCAATTATTAGCCTGCTTCTCAAAGAAGAGCCATTCCCTCTGTACAATTAATCATCCCATTGCTCACTTGGGCAAAAAATCCTGCCCCGAGTCCTTCTCTCCCAGACTGCTTGCAGATGTGCACGTGCAGTTACTGTCTAGGGCTCCCATTTCTGCTGAGTTGTTGCGCTTCAACCCAAGGTCACAATCTATAATCTTGATAGCTGCAGCCTGTATTCATCATACCTACCCCTGCGGTCCTGTCGTTCACGCCACGGTAAATAATTGCTGTCTGGCCAAGAGGAGGAGGAAAGGCTTTGAAGTTCTGCAGCGGTGTTCTGCACCTAGATCCCTGATCCCTAAGCAGCGTGGGTTTCATGGGCCTGGATGTGACCCTGCAGCCAGGGAAGATGATCTTAGAAAAATCCTTGCCGAAGAAACTGGTCTTCTCAGTCCCTTCCTGCTCTTGTTCCAGTTGCTGGCAGGACTAGCTGCTGCCTGGATGCCAAAAGTTTGTCAGAGTTGCTTGGTTGTGTGGCTGCACTGAATTCCCTGAGAAGTCAATTACATATTGACGTATGCTCATGTGTTAATTACAGCTACTGGTGCAGCTTGGAGACCTCTTTTGTCTGCAGTAGCCGAACAGTTTGCAAATAATTCTGGCTAGCCTGTGAGAGAAGAGTCACTGAATTGCGGGAGAAAAATCCTGGGGATACTTTAATTAAATTCTAGATTTAAAAGTAGCAGTTTCTTCCGACAACTGCAATGTACAAGTCCCAGAAGTGGGATTAAGGAAGATGGGATTCCTTGCTACCCTGCTGAATGCAGAGGAAATCTATTTCTCAGGGAAATTACTATTTGAACTGGAATGAGAAGTGGCACAGGGATGGATGTGGCAGGAGCAGCTGGGACTAATGTTCAGCTGTTACCGCACTGCTGCTCAGTGCAGTTCACACAACCATCACCACCGCCATCCTGTGTTGACCCACCACCGGTTGCAATGGGGTTAAAATAAAATAGGAGCCATTAGCTAGGCTTTGACCCTTTCTGTCAGACTAGTTTATTCATATACAGCCCCTTCTTCCTTTTAGACACACAGACATTACACAGCAGCTTTACCGACCATTGTGCAGAGAAGGCCAGCCCAGCACAGCTGCTAAATTCCCTGAGATTCCAGCAGCAGTCCCATATATAGTGGAAGACAGTAAAGCTTAGTAATGAAAATCTCATCATTAATATTAGCTTGAATATAGCTGCTGCTATGAATTTAGGTTGTTCACAAAGGTGTGTATGTTAAGTCCTGTGGCTACAGAGAATACTGTGGAAACTCAGTTCCCTGTGATCTTAGGTCTTTTCATTCATAGACTTTTAAAAATTAAATTATACTACCATTTTCTGTTCTCACCATGTATCCTATAAAATTCCCATCCTTTCTCATACAGCCTTTCTTCTGCCAAATATTTCGACAGCTACGTGCAGGCTGCCCCATTTGACTGATTTGGTCAACCAAATCAAAACCTTGGCCTTCCCTCACTCTGGTGTTACAAAATACACAGGGAGCTCATCATATCTGAGATCTCCAGTATCTGTCTGATTGGTCTGAAATCAACATTAAAAGTTTATTACAGACATATACACAGACTGATCCTGGAAATCTAATTTCTGTAGGAAACCAGGCTAGCGGGAACCAGGCTAGCTAAACCAAGTAAAAAGTATGGAAATTACAACCAATGTAAGATGAAAATGATTAGAGTATGGAGATACAAGAAAACAGTCCAGAAATGAAGGTGATGCTACACTAGCTGCCTTGTAAGAGCGTCTGAAACCCTTCACATCACTACCTTCCATGATTTAAGGAATATTGCAAACTTTACTTCCAAACATCTTGACTCACAGACTTGGGTCAGGTTCTTCTTGGGAATAGATGGTTACAGCTTTCCTGACGGCAGTTTCAATGCCAGCACCATGCTAAACACCAGCTGAGGGTGAGCTCATTTTGGAACAATTTTGCAATGTACCTTGAATCGTGTATTTCCAAATCATTTCGAAAGAACTCTGCTGCTCTGTCTCGAGGCATCCATAGTAACTTTAATACATGGTACTGGTTTGGTAGGCCTGTTTTATGATTCACTTTTTTGCTTGACACTATTTCTGTATACTCGATATTTCCCTTTCATTGTAATAAAGCTTTTGTTATCAGACAGTGATTGTATGTGTTATAAAAAAGATTCATCCTAAATGAGAGATCTCACTGATGGGGAACTTACCATGTTTCTCTGTGCCCTCAATATAATCTTTCAACAGCATTGTCTGTTCATGAAGCGCATTCTCATTCCGTTGAATGATGGATTTATTGGTGTCACACAAACTATTGGATATCAAAATGATATATATCTGGGGAATTCAGTAACTGCAATGTTGGAGCTGTTCCTGGTAAGTAATTTCAGTCCAGATTCAGGTGACTTGAGACACGTATGGTAGGTCATACAAAAATTCTGAAATATCTAAACACGCGTGCGACCGTGTGTAGCCTGCCGTGACAGCCTTGTATGCCGATTGCAAGGGCTAGATGTCAGAGTTCCCTGCTCCCTGATTGCAAGGGCTAGATGCCGGAGATCCCAGCTCAGCAGGCTTCTCTTGATATAAGCGGGAACCTTACTCAGCCAAATAGGACCCTGTGATTCACAGGTGTGTAGTTCTGATCATGTTCAGCAGCATGCATATGTTTGCATTTATGTACTCTCACTCTGGATTATTAGATGAATGGAATGGTTTTACTACTCCTGTTCTTTCTAAGACAGGGGTTTAAGTTTTAGGAAAAAAGCTGACTTTCAAAAAATGAGTATATTCTCATTAAATGTGTGATATTAATGGAGTAATTGTTATAGCTTTGTTTTGAAGTGTCATTTGACTTGTTAGCATTTTAAGTGTGTAAATTTATTTTGTTGTATGTATTTTTGAGACAGCAGTTACTGGTTTGACTTTTTTTTTATAAACACGTTTTATGGAGACAGAAAGTTATTTTTATAAAGTATTTCTTACCTTTAACATTACGTTGCTGAATTTGAGAGACAAAGAAAGAAGCTTTTCAAAGATTCTGCCAGGTTCTTTAATGCCAGGTTTTCCTATATGAAAGAAAACATTTAGAAAGGATTCAGTATTATATGATTAGAGAAAGTGGGTTTTGGTTTGCTTCTGAAGACGCAGTTTTGGAGGCTGTACGACCTCCCAAATTCAGGAGGGCTCATACTTTTAGCAAGACTCATGTTGTCGACAAGGCATTGCTGGTGAGCGCTCTTCCGCAAAGAGTCTTCTGGTGGTTTTCTTCTAGCTTTCCTCCCTCTCCCTGCTTACTTAAAGAGTACTGCTTTATCACTGTTGTTTGTTTTAATGTTCCCTGCCGTCTAACTATGGCTTCAGGTATGAAGCGGTGACACACTAGTTTTCCAACCCTCTCATTGGTATTCATGGCCAGATTTAAAGATGGGCTGATCTTTACTTGCCTCCAACAATATCTGCAGGTTTATAGCATCTCTGATTGTCAGCCTTGAAGGTTCGCTTACACTTGCATACAAGATCTCACTGCTGTATATGTAGCTGAATGTTGCTTTGTTTCTTTACATTAGAAAATCTCCCAGCTTTGTGCAAGATGAGGAGACTGAAAACCGTGTTGTGTGTTGCAAGTGTTTTTTATATCTGCCAGAGCATTGTAGTTTGTGACACCTGAACTGTGATCTGCTTCTAATCGCACCACCAGTAAATACTCATGGCTTATTTTTATGCTGTTTACTTTTTAAAGCATTAGAAGCCTTTGTATTGTTTTCACATTTTTAACAGGGGATAGGTCTGTGGAAAATTTTATCTGTATCTTAGAAAGAATCAGGCTGCTTTTCTCACCTTTTTTACCTCAAAGATGCACAAATGTACAAGAATTTGTGCAAAGTGTTTAAGCATGCAACACAGAGACTGAGGCACTATACATGCTTCTCATGTGAGGGCATTTTGTTTCAGTTACACCTCTTGGTGTATCCCCTGGAAAATTATTATGGATGCTACAAGCTGTATGGAAAAAGTAGTGCTGCTAAAGGGCATGGGGTAATTAATGTTATGTAGGACTTCATGCTTGCATGGATCCTGCTGCAGGATCAATGTGTGATGTCCGTGTGAGTCTGGGTGAGACACAGCCTGTGAGGTGGAAGTGGCAGGCTTAGGGTCTAAAAGGCAACATAATGCCTTGTCTTCCAGTTTGTTTTTCTGAGCTCTGCAGTAAATGCTACTGCTTGAATGCTCTCCACTTGGTTTCATCTTTCTTCGAGGCCCTGCCATGCTCAGCAGGAGTGTGTTAGGACGGAGAGCTTTGGGTAGTTGAGCTTTCAGCCTCCTGCTCTGTTGCATCCTTCCAACACAGCACTGCAAGAGGAAAAGAAAAGGTATTATGTATGAGAGAGATCATACTAGGAGGTAGGGTCCCTGAAAGAGGCAGGTTAACCCCATCTCCTTGCAGAAACCGAGCCTGTCCTGTCCTGTATCCGAAATTCCTTGTATACAAAATGACTTTAAGCTGCCACAAGCCCTGCATCTGCTGATGTGATCAGTCCCATTTGTTTTTGTACACTCAGTTTTCTGAGGTTTAGATTTTATACAGATGCTGCAGTCTGAATCCAAAGCTTACAGAAAGCCATGAGGTACCCAGTGATTTTAGTGGGCTCTGGGGCCACTCCTAGATCCTAACCTCACTGATGCCTTTCAAAGGACCAAATGATTAGATGAAGTTTTGAAACAGGTAAATCAGCAGGATCTCCATGCAAGGTAGAAGATACGAGTCCTTCTGCTTCACCTGTTCTGAAAGTTACTGCCTCCCCTCAGATTAAGGAATGTGATTTTATACCGAAACCAGTGTGTGATGTTCCCAGACGGGGAACGAATGATGCCCACCAGCCCTGGGCACAGAGCGCTGTGCACCCACCACGCGTGCCACGTGCCGAATTCATTTCCAATGGGCTTCTCCACTGCCATGCCCTGCCAGCCCCATGGCTGGGAGGGAGGGACTCGGGGGACGCCAGTGTGAACAGCCTTCAGGACGCAGTTGTTAAACCGTAGCTTGCATGTAGTCTTGTTACCAAAAAAGCCAGTCAAAGAAATCTTAAGACTCAGTTTCGGAGTTTTAGAAAGCAGGCATTCTTTATTGCAGTGCTGGATGCATGGCAGATAGTTCCTTGTAGCATGCATACCGTTACCTACAGCAAGCAAAGCTTATATTGTTCTAATATATACATATTCATCACATTTCCCAGAATTGTTGTACATATTCATGTTATTTCCCAGAAATTATTTACATAGTGTCTGCCCCTTTTGGGCATGTGCTATTAAATGGGTCAGTGGTCTTTTGCGGTCTGGTGGTCATTTTCTTGGTGTCTGCTAATTGAACTCTCTCTTAAGGCATACGCAGTGCGGGTCATCTCAGGTGGTTCATCTCTTCTTCCTAGTTAGCTGGTCCTGGCAGATTTTAATTACAAAGCTCAGCAGAACTTAAGGCTTCTTATCTATTTGTGCATACTGTTAACAAAGCTCAAGGTTTCTGTACACACCAAAAGTTTCAAAGTCGCTCAAGCAAGCATAAATTAAGCGCTACAAAAATACAATGGAGTCTTTCAACTTCAGCCTTTATTTCAAGGCATCAGTGTCACCAGCCACAAGCCTGCTTCATCAAAAGAAACACATTCCCCAGGTCTTGTCTTTAGACTCTGAAGAGGGGCTGGTGCTCTGGAGTCACGACAGCCTCTGCTCCGCAGAGCAGCCTGGTAAGGAAGGCACAGGGCTTGCAGTGGGTCTTTTCTAAATGTTACTGCTCAGTGACTTCCCTGGGGGGCATTGCAGTTTTCTGTGCATCCCCCTCCCCTGCAAAAAAGAATGCCATTTAATGGACTTTGCAACATATTTTGACATCCTTAGATGTAAAACAATCTACAGAAATGGAAGAAGATCTGTTTACATTTAGCTAAGACTAAAACTAGTCATTTGAGTTTCACTTTGATGATGCAAAATTACAGGACTGAAACTATGATAGAATAAATCTCCCAAGATCACCCAGTTCAAAGATTTATTTTATGTTGAACAGTATACATCTTGTGAAAGATTTGTTGATGAGGGTTGTTTCTGAACCAGTCTCTCCAAGTTGTGGATCTAATCTCACCTTAAGAGCATATGGTTAAATAATTCTTTACACTGGCTCTTGCAGTTCAAAAGAGGCTGCGTCACAGTTGCTGTTTGATCTGATTTCAAGGTCTGCCACACTGCAAACAGAGTTGTTGGTTTTTTTTCCTGCCTCTGCTAAAGGAGTCATGCGAGTTTTTTCAGGTACCGTTGCTTCATTTGAACAAAATAACAAAACCTTCAGGTCCAGCATTCCTTTCTGGAGAAATGTTCAAAGTCTATTAAGTTATCAAACAAACTGGCACCTAGCAACAGATTGCTCAGGATACGTATGGATGCGATGTGATTCAGTAATAAACAACCTGGCAATACGTACATTGCCAAATGTTTTTTCCTGTGCTACAGGACAGCAGTGCTAGCTTGGGATCTGAGCCTTTTGATTTTTTGTTTGTCGGTTTGAGTCACAGGTGGGCAGCGATTTTCATTTCAACCTATTATTTTGTACAGCTAGTGAGGTTTCTGCACGATCTGGAAGAGAGGAGGATCCTGCTGATTTGAGCTCCTGTCGTGTGGTAGCATCGGTAAGTCACGAGTAGAATTGGCTGGTGCAACAGTGCTGGTTAACCACCAGCTGACTCGAAGGGGTAGGGTTGATCCATCTCCTTGTTTACCGTTGATAATCAAAGATTTAAGATCTTGAGAAGGTGAAGAGCTAGAAAAAGGCTAGAAAAGTGTGGAAGATTCCTCCCTTCCCTTCCATTTTTCATTTTGGCTGAAGGATCTCACTATGGGCAGCACCAGTGACCAGTCTGCCCAGGGAGAAGCGATTGCTGGGTTTGGCTCAGGAGCTGGATCTGACATCTGGGGGGCCACAAGCTGAGCTGAGCCTTACCCCAAACTTCCTCTGTGACTCCCAAGGCACTCGTGGGCTTTCGCAGTCCCTCTTCCTCCGCAGAGGGAGAAGGAAGAGCCGCCGTGCTTGGAGGAGGGCTGGGAAGCTGTGCTCGTTAGCGCTGGGAAAGCCCTACGAAATGCAAGTCAAAATACCATTTCTTGTCTTACACATTAGAATAATTCACAGCAAATAATTCCATTTGAAGAGGACAGCAGTTTATTTAAAGATGCAGTTTGTAGTCATGTTCTTACCGTGGTTTTAAAAGGACACGCTTGTTCCTGTTGCAATATTTCTAAGAGTGATTAGGTGAACAAGAAAGAGGAAGCTCTGAAAGTGGCTGTATAAAAATTGCCATCAAAGGCACAAAATAAATTGAAAACCAGACAGGCCATGCTATTCTTTTTTAGCATCCGATAAACTTAGCAGTTGGTGCAACTATGGCAAGTAAAAATCAAACTGTGTGATATTTGTGTGTCTAACGTGATGTTTCTTTCCCAAATGGTGGCTGAGAGTAGCTGAAGCATTTTATTCCTCTGTACTATATGACTTTAATAGCCCTTTTTAAATCGTCAAGGGATTAGCTTCCATTTATGTGTTTATCTTGGGTCTGTTTATTAGGTTTGTTATATCAAATGATGTAGAAGTAAAGGCTCAAACCTCTGACGATACAGCACAGTATTCAACACAAAAAAATAGGAAGAAAATAAAGTTGCAGTATGTACCTCAGCATGTTCTTTATACTAGATGAAATATTTGTATTTACAAGTGCAGAAACTAGTTTTACAAGATATGCAACATTATCAGTCCACACCATGGGGCCAAGTACACACATAAGGTTGGGGGAAAGAGATGGGAAAGGAGACTGTGCAGTGGACTGGCATCCTTTCTCATAAGAGCAGGAGCACACATCAGCTCAAGTAGTATTGCTGAGGGTTGGTGCTGCCTGTGGTTATCTGGTGCCACTTTACCTTAGTTTAATTACTTCAGGAAAAAAAAATATTAAGTGAATCAAATCTTTAAAGATACAAAGTGGAACAGATTTTTTCCCCAAGAGAAAAATCAGATTCCATGTATATGAGACATTAGTCAGATTTTTTGTTCTGAAAAGCCAACATATTATTGCTTTTCTATAAAATCACCATTTTTTTTATTTTAAGTAAAATTAAAAGTTTTAAACCATAATGGATGATTTTGTGGAACTTGAGAATACTTTAAATTTTTTATTTTGTTAGGAATTTAGAAAATGCTTGTTTTCCCTTTGTAACAGAGCCAAATAATCTTCTAGGGGAAAAAAGAACAATATGAATCAGTTTTTCATTTACCAATGCCATCAAATGCTATGGAAGCATAATCCTTTTTATTAATAAATTTTTATTATGCTATGGAAGCATAATCCTTTTTATTAACTTGCTCCAACAGCAAAAGCTAGCACAGGGACATGCTTCTCTTGTCAGAGACCCAGCAGACAAATTTTAGGGGATCTTGTGACAGGTGAAGTCTCTCAGAGTCCTTCAGGATCAGCGCCCAGGGCTGGAGTTTTTGAGAATCGTCCCTGGGTTTCTGAAGAGCCTTTGGCTGACTTCCTTAAGCAGAGGCCATCTAAGAAAATCAAGATGCGCAGTGTCCATGAGTTAAATGTGTTAGCTGCATCACTGTTTATTTTCAGCTCTTCACGTTGTGTCAGTGGTTTCATTTCCTCTTGGTGAGCACTTTGTTCAGAAGCTGCTGTTTCTGTCATGCAAGTGACATCTGAATCAATTAAACCTAATTTTAAATGAGCATCCAGAATGGCCTTTCATCTTCAAAGGTGCAGCTTAGTGGGGTTTTGAATGCCTGCTTTGGTCTCCCATCAGTGCTTTAAATGCAGGTCTGAGAGTTTTGAGCAGGCTCCTCTCCTCCTTCGTGCAGAAATCAAGGAAATAAGGTTTCCTTTAGAAAAATGTCATATCAAAATGTTCCCAGTTACTACAGTCTTGTGTTATTACTGCTATGTGTGCACAGATGTGAGAGTTCATAAATAGCTTTTGCTGCACTGTATAGCTTAGTACAGCCAAACACGCTGTAGTAGAAATGCCATTAATAGGAGAGGGGAAGGAAAGAGCATTGCCTTATCTGGTGTGCAACACATGCAGGCAAGACCTTAGCTATGTTTCCCGTGGAGCTTACATATCTCCTGGGTGTTGAGAGCCACAAATTTTTGGTCTGCAATTGTAATTCAGATGAAGGACAGGAAGGATGGGATGAGCACTGCTGTCATCTCTCACAGCGATAGACTGTATGGCATAAGGTAGCATTTGCTTCTTGCTGACAGCCAGAAAATAAAAGATATTGAGAAAGGTCTGAACAGATCATATTGTCTACTTAAACAAATTCTCCAAGTTCTGTATTTTAAATGAATTAAGCTAAAAAAATTGGTTCACCTGTAGGCTTTTCTTTTTCTAAACCTTTTTCAAATGCCTTACTTATGAATTGTATTGTTCTGGTTTCCAGAAAATAGAGCTTTCAAATCATTAGTCTAAGACATATTTCCTGAGGCCTTACTGTCTTTTCTTTTCTTCCATTTTCTTATAAAACATCTGAAATCCTATCCTGAGGCACAGAAACAAGGTTGTTTGATTTCAATTTCATGTTCTTTAACTAATTAACTTACCCTCTTGCTTTGGCTGTCTCATGGTAATTGGTCCCAGATTCTTGGTATAAGCTCTACAAGCACCTCAGGAAATAGTAAGAAAAGCCCAACTGGGAGAGGACCACTGTGAAAGACTGGCCATGATGCAGAGCAGTGCCAGTTAAGGGAATGTTTCTGTATCAGTGGAGATAAAGCTATGTGACTGTGTACTTTCAAACCACTTTTATCCTGCATTATGTAGGTAAAAATACAGCTCTTAAAAATGGCTATTTTAAGCTGAACCCATTAAACTTGTGTGTGTGTGCAAGCTCCAAGAAGTGCAGAGGATGTCTTCAACAGGCAGATATGTCAACAGGTCACAGTTCACCCAAAGAACCAAATTTCTCATTCCTTTGCATCCTATAGATTTCTTTTCATGTCTGTGTGAAATGAGTGACAGTGTTTCATACCGAATTTACCCAGAGCAACACACAGTCCTCGAAGCCTCCAGTCCTGCAACCTTGGACCTTTAGCTTCTAAAATGTTTGCACTTCTTTTTCAATGTGTGCATTCAGACTTTATTTTTTTTTATATTACCAGTGATGAAATGCAGGGCTGTGGGCTAGATTCTGATCCTGTTTATAGTCTTTCTTCCAGTGTAAGCTGGCTGAATTTGCTGGAGCCAGTGCTGATTTACATGGAAGGTTAGTTTGCAGAGCCTTGCTTCCTTCATCTTTCAGCTTCTCGATGACTCTGGTTCCTTCTATTTTGTAAGAAATGACTGTTGTTGCTAACACATTCATGTTTGTGATGTAATTTTTCCCATCGAGACTGTAATCCCCAACGATTTCCCAGGCTGGTTGAAGAAAGCATCTTTGGTGAGGGATGGTAAAGAGGAAAATGAGCTTGCTTTGCTGCGGGGAGACCACCACCCCCTGCCATCTCACCCCTTCTACTTCCACCACCACTGTGCTCAGGCAGTAAATGCTGTGTTGGTTAGAAGGACCAGGATGTCCCAGGCAGGAGGGATCTGAAGCAGAAGTGTAAGGCCACTGAACTTTCTCTTCTACTTTGTTTAAACTGCCAGTACTACCTGTTAGGAGGGAGGACAAGGCTTGTTTTCTCATCCTTTCCCTCCCTAATACTTTATTCCAGAATGGGATGAAATTTACTTTAGTCCCTGGCAACACAATATGTAGGTGTGAGCAAAAATACCTCATTTATGGTGAAATGTGCTGCCAGCTACAGATTTTGAGCAAGTCAGGGTCCTTAGGCTGACTTAAACCTACAGACATTCTAGATGCGTTATCCTGCTTGAAATGGAACATTGTTCCTGTTCTTAGACAGGCATATATTGCTCTAGACAAACCAGAACTCATCAAATGGTACGTACTTTTAAGTATGTTTGTAGTAGCGGGGCTGAAAAGGGGAAATTATTTTTTTTCAATGCATCCGAATAGAATTGGCGTGTCCTGCAGGACTCCCAGGCTGTACTGTTAAATAGCCAGCACCCTCATCACCCTTAATCACCACTGCAACAAGAAACACAGCAACACTTGTCTGGGTGTCAGATAACCTTCCTGTGAATGAAGTGGAAGGAGTAAAGGCTGCTCACTGTCATCTCTCTAAACTACAACAAGGTGGCAGCGTACCTCAGGACATTACTGGTGGATCTGCATCTGCAGCTGGCTGGCCGTTAGCTACCCCTTCTCTGGGTCACCACTGGGTATATGTATATCCTGCGTCTACTGCTGCAACAGCACCCCTAGGCATGCAAGAGTCACGAGAAGAGATGTTATTGATTATCTGTCTCTGGTAGAATAACGGCCATACCAGGTCACTCTGTAGGTCTCCCATGACAATCAGTATTAGATACTAAAACATGAATTTAAGCACCAGGCTGCATGGGTGTGTACATACAGATACAGCTCTAGGTATGTATGGAAGGGAACATAGGTACAGTAGCCCACTTTTTGTAATCGGTGTTAGGGGAGCATCCTGAGCCAAAGTTTGTGTCCAAGCTGCCATTCTTACCAGCTACTGATAGTCACAGCCTCCATGAGGTTTCCACATTTTAGCCCATTTATACTTCTGTCCTCTAGAACATCACTGCTAATAACTACCACAGTTAAACTGTGCCAGGCAACAGGGGTGGCTCTTAACCACAGGCAGCTGGGGGTAGTTGTCATAGGCAAGAGATCAAAGTGGATTGCGGAGCAAAATTGGTTTTGTTGGGTGCTAAAGCTGTAGGTCTGCCTGCACTTAAATTAGGCTGTCAGGAATCCTCATGCTGCATGTTCTGTGGCTGCTGGGAAGAACTGATTTAAATGCCACTAAGAGGTCCTCACACGGATCTGCAGAGCATCTCAGTGTCATGTCACATTTGTTCCTTCCATCCATTGCTCACTTTTCCCACTTGCTTATGTCTGCACACAGAGGAGCTCTCTCTGTATCCTAAGCTGAGGTCCGCACGTGCCAGCAAGGACCCACCGAGCATGGGGACCTCTGCCTTTGTCCAAAAAGATCTGAGCAGGAATAAGCATGTTTGTACGTGGGTGTATACAGACTGTGGCCAATGTCCAGTACTCCATGGCAAAGGAGAGGAGGAGATCTTCATTTTGCTTTCTCAACAGCATGTGTTGTCTCACGTGCATGTTGCTGGGGCACCTCTGCTGCCTCAAGCTGCAGCCGCCAGTGTAGCATGACAGTCCTCGAGGACTGTTTTGGCCTCATAGTGGACACAGATTACTGGGGTGAGATATCCCCTAGACCCCCAAGAAAAGGGGACACCGATCACAGCCCCTAGAAGGGCTTCTTTGTGCTTCTTTCACAGCTTCCTTGCTCCCCACTGGTTGTCCTCCCTGGCTCCTGAAAAATCCTTCATTTTCTTTCAGTCTGGTGCCTGGGGCATCTGCTCCGCTGTCCTTCACGTGGAGTTGCACTTTGCAATGCTGACTGCAAGCAAGAAGCTTACAGCTGGCTCTGTATTACAGTGCAGTACATATCATGAGAGATGAAGGTCTAGAAAGCTACCCGAGATTGACACCAAGGTGTGTAAGCACTAGAGAGGTGACAAGTACAGAAATATTTACACCCTTCCTGAAGACATGTCTTCACCTGTGTGTTTCAGAGGAGCAAGTCTTTGGGGTTTTTTTTTTAACTCTGACTGAATTTGCTCAGCTGCACATAGGCCCAGAGATGTAGCTCTTGAAAAGATTGGGAAAAACAGTAATTTGCAAACAAGATAACAAGGGGAAAAAAGACCGATGTGATTTTAAGAAGTGTAAAACAGAGGGCAAACATCCCTATCAGCTTGTAGAGATGATACCCTTTTTTTATTCATTTGGAATAGCTTTTGGTTTTTTGGTTTTGCCAGCTGATAAATGAGCTTTTTGCTTTTTATTGCATATACGGTGTCCTGATTTACAGCTGTGTGGGAAAGCAGCGGTGACTCTTTAGTTAAAGCAAGATTCTTATCTGAGGTGTTTTTGCCTTCAAACTTCTTCTCAGAGTCAAGATACCTACCTTCCACTGGAATTACATTCTTGTATTACTTTCCAACCTGATTCTGTGCTTGGAATGAATTTGGCTATTCTTTTGCAGTCAAAAGAAGAATGTATTTCTTCTGTTATTTTTGCTTCTGAGTTGGTTTTTTTCCCCCCAGGAAAAATGAACATGGACAGACACAAACTTCCTGAAAGTACTTTTGGAATGAAACAATCTTAAACCAGTGACTCAGCCACACAGCTTTTTCTGATATTTGTAGAGATCTTTCCCCTTAACAAGTGGTCCTATGGCTTCAGAGGTAATGATTGCAGAATTGGATTCAGGCTTGAATTCCCTGCAGGTTCATCATGGGATTATTAACACCTGCTTCTGCTGGCTGTAAATCATGTCACAGACCTTCACGATTTGGCCATAAAGGTGAAAATTTCCTCCGCTAGAGCTACCTGAGGGAGCCAGTTCTGGCTGGGAGAAAGGTGAGACTGGAGCAACAAGGTGGGTGTATGCTTACCTGAATTTTTCAGTAGTTTGCTCTAAAGGAGTACAAAGTAGAACTAAAGCTGTTCTCGCTCCTCTGGGAGGATCAGATGGCAAAAACGTTGCCTTATCTTTCCCAAGAGAGGTGTTTGGTTGGTGAATATTGATTCTCTATGGAGTGTTTCTCTTGAATTCTGATTTCAGGTTGGAACAAATTTGTATCTGGCTCACAGACTAGAAAAAAATTGGCTGTGGTAGATAATAAGAATATGCAATCCTTGGCTGAAGTGACTGTCTGTGACCTGGTAGGGAAGGTGGAGAAATCAATCGCTATGTGACAAGTCCTGGGACATGTTTTTGGTAGCTCCAGAATGTATTTCACTGGTTTAAACTGCTTGTATAACAGCAGGAAATAAAATCCAGCTTTGAGGTTTAGAGTGTTTGCTCTGTGAAAATCCTCTGAGTTCAATCTTCTTCAGATATTTATGATCCAGTGAGAATTAAACCTTAGCAGGTTTATGAAGCATGAACATATACATAAGCAAATGCACACACTTGGATATGCACATCTGCACATTCTGCATTAAAATCCTGATTTCCTACTTGGGGGGGGGGGGAGTTAATTAGCTCAGAATTATACAACTGAATTTAGTTACTTGAAGAATTAGGGCAGTGTATGTGGCTCATGGAGGAGCCACGAGGGTGACTTTTTGTATGAAATCATAGCTTCTCCTAAACTTCTAACTCATTAAAAGATGAAGTGTATGAACAGGCTCCCTTGTTTCAATGGTCTCCTGGGACCATGGACTGAAGCACCTTGTTGAATTGGAGCTGCAACTGCTCCACAGTAAGGTAATAGTTCAAAAAGTACTTCCCAAATAGTGTTTTGTGTCCATTGGTGTACTAGCTACTTTGGAGATCATATACAGCTGTGAAAGAGGGGGCACACTTTGCTCCAAAGTCGCCTGCATAGAATCGGATATGAGGGGGCTAATAACATATAGTTCTATTTTCAGTAGTGTTTGTGTACTTTTTGCACAGAGAGAAAATAATTTAATCCTTTGTGGCAATCTCTCCTTTTGGAAATGCATAGGTCTAGCATTACGCATGTTTTACATCTATCTTCTCTCCTTTTCTGCTTGTGGGGGTGTGTGGTGTTAATCTGTAATAACATCTAGGGAAAGAATCATGGCTTTAAAAGGCTTTCTTCTACCAGTTTTTATTAGCAGTTCTCAGCTTTTTTTGTGGTAGACTGCGTAAAAGATGCTGTGTGTACCGTACATGGAGCGGTAGCAGAAGATAAACTGGCCTGGAGGAAAAAAAAAAAAAAAAAAAAAAGGCAGACTTGGGAGACCTAGAACTACTAACACCATTTTGAGCTAAATTGCTAACACATACTTCGTAGTAGACAAAATTGTACTGGAGTAATTTCCTGGCATTCAAACATATATCTGAGAACACCTGCTATTGTAATTCCAGCTTTATATTCTAAGTGAATGAAATCCAATAAATGTTACATTTTGTTCTCATTTTCTGTATACAGACTTCAGTTTCAATTTACATAAACCATATGCTGTGGGGTGTTTTTCTGCTTCCTCTGTTTATCGTTCTGTATATTTTCTTGTACATAAGAACACTTTGAAAAGATTTGCTATCCTTCTGAGGCATACTGAAGGAGGAGACCTATTCCCCAGATTTATTCTCCCAGTGTTAGTTGTCTTACTTTGCTAGATCAAAGCATTCGGAAGCACAACCTGGGCTAAACAAAACTTTTACGATATTTTTGCTTTGTTGACCAAAGACAGATAATCTACAACACCATGGCAGTACAAGTACCACCAAGCACAGAACAAACAGGCTCTGTACGTTTGCCAATCCACTTG